>CM040395.1:10064094-10366594 GCA_022702515.1 Ilyophis sp. 1 JC-2022
GGTTATGAATCAAAACATTGTGAAAACAATGAAGGAGGTAACTCTGGGACAAATATGAACACGTAATGAATCTTACTTATGCTGAACATACCTTGCTAAATAACCAGCTCTGGAACCCCGCCTGTGGGCTAAAATGCATGAAAGTCAATGAGCTCCAGTGTGGATTTATGTGTGTGTATCCTCCTACCCTCGGGTTCAGCACTGTGGAGCATCCTTGTTTTCCTGCAACAGTTCTGAAAAGTCCGCTTTAAACTCCACCGCAGGCCCGCTAAAAAAAGAACTGGCGACACAGCAGAAAAAGCACCGCGGTTCAGAGTTCACGGGTGTGTAGCAGGGCCAGCTGCCTGACTGAGTGATATACGCCTCCCACAGGTCCGGGAGTCGCAGGCTACCTGACGGCCGGGACGGGCTCGACGGTGCTGTCCAGCGTCCCGCCGCCTGTGGACTGCGAGAACGGGGATCTGGGCTGACGGCGCGGACCGACGGACGGGTGGCTCGATGGACTTGCCCCTCTGCGGTGGACGGCAGGGCTCTCGGCATGTATGGCGCACCCACAGAAAGGGGGGGTGGTAATTCTGGGGAGGCTGGGACCAGTGGACCACCACCACCGAGAAAGACATCGTTGTCCCCAAACAGCACCAGCTTTTTATAACGCTTATTTTTACAATCGAAGATACTTTTTTTTTTTTTTCCTTTTTTCTTCTTTGAATCAGGAAGACGTAATTTTACGTACAATTGTGTGTACCCGTTCCTCATGTCCTGTCAGTTCCAAAGTAAAGCCCCCGTCCTGTTGAGACCTCACACCTGGTTGTGTGTAGCATACCTAACAGTCTGTAGGTTTTCCGTTTCCAAACTTAAAATGTGACAAGAGAAAGTAAAAATATGCTTTCTACATGAGAGCCAAAGACATATGGACAGAATACAGAATAAATTTCCAGGCCCTATCATATCGCCTGGATGTTGTGTCCCTCTGGGTACTCTGTTGATCAAGTCCTGCAGCTTTCTGACTGTTTTTAATGTGTCCCTTTTTCTCCTACATCTCTCTTTAACATATTAATTTATCTCTCAGGAGTGCAGAAAGCACAAGAATACATACACTGAGTTTTATAACTAGTTTACCATCCCCGAAGGCCTTTTGTATAAAATAATGAATGGTAATATTTACTCGTATGATTAAGAAACAATAGTGCTATAATTGAAAACTTCTTTGTACACTTTCTGCATATATTAATTTTACATTGAGAAGATTTAAGTAAATTTGTAACACTTGTACATAGTTTTTAAAAATAAACAAAGGGAATCAATTCTTCCATAAGCATTTTCGTTGTATGGGTTTTTAAAGCACTTCACATAAAATTGAGGCTGGTCTCCATACTGTATCTAAAAGATTGCCTGAAATGTATAATCGCACCCTTTGGGTACTACGCTGCACTGTTGTATTGTGTCCACAAGAGGGAGACATTTTTACTTCCCTCTAGATTCTTAGAGCTAGAAGCTCAGTGCCTCTTCAGTAGTGGTCCCCAACCATGTTCCTGGAGATATACCGTTCCTGAAGGTTTTCACTCCAACCCTAACAAAAACCACTGGCACTGCTCTTCAGAATTACATTTCACAGATTAATGTATAATAACATTTTGCTGACTCTGACAGAATACTGCTTACTACGAGGTTTCACCCTGATGAAAATTAGCCACAAAGTTGTGCTTCCAATTCAGTATTTAGATATTTGGTCAACAATATATTTTGAAAGAAGCCCTTTGAAACAGTGCACTGGACACCCTGAGGATATTCTAAACAATCTTACAGCATGCACATGATTCATTTTACAACAAAGTGACTGCTGTTCATTCACCTCAAAGTTAAAAATTAACTTTAAAACTCTCTCTCTCTCTCTCTCTCTCTCAGAGTTTACGTATGATGTTAAAACTATGAATAATCACAATGTGTACAAATCTATTCTTAATATGGTTTAAAAAACTTGAGTGTGTTTGCATAACCCATAAAAAATGACATTGGGTTCCCTGTTCCACTGCTGTACTAATCCATGTTTGTTATTGTATTGAACACTGCGTTGGACCCTCAGCCTTTCCGGCATCTGAAACCTCAGCTGTTTATAGACAATCTCAAGTTCATGAAGGATCCCAAGGTCTCTAACTCCACAGCACAGACCGATTCATTATTTAAATCCACAAATTAAAAAAATTAAAAACTGCGTCAAGAAATCTTTTACTCTGATATTTAAAATTACCGCTTAACACAGAGTTGGTTGTGCGTGGAAGGACTTTGCCAGAGATGCTGGGATCCTCTGTCCGTGACAAAACTTGACACAGTGAGCGGTTCCCTCTCTACATTACAGCCAGCTGTCTCGAGACAAGCTAATACGTTTTTGAGTGGCCCGATCTATGCCATTATGCTTTATGTTCAAATGAGTGACTGATCGAGGCTGATGACTAAGCTTTGATAATAGAACAGAGACAGAAGGCAGATGGCGGTTTCAGAAGGACAGGGGAAATTGCCTCTCTGGATGACATGGCAGATTCCCGCTCCCGCGTGTGAATTCAGAGAGGGGATGACTCTTAGGGCCTGGTTTAGACCTTTAGAACACGCAAAACCAATAACATGACCACTGATTGGTCGTGGCATTTTTTTTGCACCAATCATTGGTTGCGTTATTTGTTTTTGCGTGTGCTAAAAGGTTTTGCACATGCTAAAGGTCCCTTAGTGCGTCTGACTGACACACTAATAATTCAGTTCTAACCGCCATTCTCACATCCAATTTCATTCTGCCTCCATTTTATGACCCTTACTTCTTTCTAGGTGACTGATCGCGTTCTTTTATCCAGCGCTAATTTCTGTATACATACATTTTGTTATGTGCATACATTCCGAATACATATAGATACACATACGTATAGAATCAACGTTCATGTCTATGGATAGCTGCTACTTTATGATAGAACTGCACTTTATCTGACCTGTGTGTAGTTGTTTCAATGAACATCGGTACGCACTTATTGTACGTCGCTGTGGATAAAAGCTTTTGCCAAATTAATGTAATGCAATGTGAAGCAACGTACATCATGCGGCATTGATTAATACCACCAACACTATATTGCTCCTTAACTCATATCTGATTTCCTTAATTTTTCACTGAGTATGCTATGACGGAGTCTCCCTCACTCCCAGGTGGGTGCTGCACATTGGTGGTGGTTGAGGCGAGTTTCCCCCTCATAATTGTAAGCGCTTTGAGTCACCAGTTGGTGAGAAAGGTGCTATATAAATGTAAGGCATTATTATTATTATTATGAAGTGCTCTTTATGTAAGTTTCGGTATGGGGAGTAGGGGGCTTGGGGTGGCAGGTGGCATGTTTGGATTTTGGGTAGTGGTTACTGAGGAAGAAGAGCAGTCGTCACTGCAGTTTGACAATTGAATACATACTGCATTATAATCTATTGTATGTATATATTAAAAATGAAATAGGCTCCTCTGAAGAAGGAAGGTGGCCTCCTTTAAAAGGGTAATAAATACTGCGAGAACAATATACAGACAAATTGACAGCAAAACATTAAAACAATTGCAATGCAACAAATGCTGTGAAGGGGATGCGGCTTTCATAAAGATAAAAAAAAGATGCAATTTGGGTTTGCCATGTTGTAGTGTTGGACGTAGCGTGTTTGCTTAAATTGGATGTGTGTGGTCAACACTCTTAGAAAAAAAGAGTTCTGACAGGGTTATCTGGCTTGTCTTCAAAGGGGACCCATTTTTAGTTCTTTATGGAACCCCCTTCGTGTGAAAGGTTTGAAGGTTCCCAGATTCAACCATTTTGTCCGACAAGGAACCCTTGAACTAGAACATACGGTTCCTCTATGGAGTCTTTTGGAACCCTTTCTTCTGAGAGTGAAGGATTCGTGCAAATGACGTTTCCGTTTGTTCTTAAGCGGTGTACTGTAGTAAAATACAGCCTTTGTGTCTCATGTTTCAGAGTGGAAGTAGTGTGTTGTCGTGTAGGCCTACTTGGAAGAAGGTGGTTGTCATTCAAAAATGAATGGATATCAAAAGAGTTGTGGAATGTCTTTTGTGTGCGTACATTTAATCTGCCACACTGTAGTCTGCATAAGGCTATCTGTCAAGAACAGATCCTGTCTGGACTGTGTTAGAAAATCGGATACAAAAATTGACTGTCAGTAATAGGATGCCGTTGAGATTCATTGACGGTATGGTTTCCTTTATCTCTCGTCTCTCTGTTGATAGATCATCCTTGACTGTTTGTGGGAAGCTTGTCTTGAAAAATGCATTCTGTAACTCTCACACTCACACAGTAATTTGCAGTGGTTGTCATGTTTATGCCTGCGTGGCTCAGACTTTGGAAAAAGTTTATAAATTATCATCTGCAAGAACAGTAGATTTTCTACGCTTGATTTTGAATACGTGTAAATCATTATTTGTGTGTGGGTTAGAACGCGCTCAGACGTCTGTGTTGAGTTCATGCTGTCAGCACTACAAGCAGCGTTTACAATGACTGGAGTCAGTCGTCACAGCAACAAGCTTTCAAACATTTGTAACACTACAGTACTTTACTAACTAGCTACATCTAATTAATTACTGTGAATATGAAATTACTCAAACTACATGTTTATTTTAAAAAAATAAACTTTTTACTTGACTGTAAACCAGCGAGGAACATCAGATCCTTTGGGATTGTAACGCTGAGTAGCCAAAGTAACGTTTGATCGTATATCCTACATTGGATTATAACGTAATGACCAGTAGCCTGCCCATTACATCTAGATTGGTGGCTGGGTTGGCCTAATGTCTTTAGCCTAATCCTTCTTGGTATAAACCAAGTAACCAACCCAAGTATTGCTGTTGCTAAGAGTAGCGGCATTCTGTTCTTTCGTGGTTTCATATCCATAATATCCAACTTATTGACAAACATTTTGTGACAGTAGCCTACTAGCGTATGTGTAGAGAAATCAAAACGCTGCTGTCTTGTTTGGACTTCCAGGCGAGTTCGTTCTCTTAACAAGACAATTAGGATAATGTTAATCCGCCCATGCTCTGCAAACCTTTCTAATCTGAGTCAAGACTAAACTAAATCTGTCCCTGCTGTTGCAGCAATATATGCCCTCATTGTTATTCTGTGGTCGTCTTTCACAATATAACCCGACAGCCCCTCCGCGCCTGGGTGACACTACGCGCACGCTTTCTCGCGCATTCCGGCTCGTTGCTCTCTTGCCGCTAACGTGATGCAGGTCAAGTGTGTCCAGTAGGCTGTCCCACCGTCAAGGGGTAGCCAGTTCAAAGATCCTGCACCGTGAGTGTCTCGTTTCCCTTCTGAAACGGGCTAAACACATTTTTTTCAGGCTGTAGGCTAACTACTGAACAATTTGTCCGCACAGAAGTTGGAGCCGCAAAACACCATTGTACATGGACATGGATCTCGTCATAGCACTAGCGGGCAACATGTGCGCATGGCAGATGTGACTGCAGAGTTGTGACAGTGTTTTTTTTTTGGGTTCACTCTGTTCGGATACGCGAAGGATCATAGAAGAACGTTGAGAGGTACGTGTTCCCTGAATTTGCCCAGAGGTACTCCATCGCAAAATAATCAGAGAATTTTCCTCTATTTGCCTTGCTGTTTAAAATATGGATTATGGACTCTGGTTAGCCCACTAGTTCTGTCGGACTAAGATAGGCTACGTTGTATCTATGTAGGCTATGGGATGTGTCTATGCACTTTTCCTTGGTAGCCTATGTCCGTGGTGTCAGTGTGTGTGTGTTTAAATTGGTCTCCAACAAGACTACATTAAAAAGGCACAGAATAAGTGGTTTGTTTATTTTAGGAGCAATTGTGTAATTGTGCAGTTAAGCATAATTACTTAATTGTAGGCGTTGACGTCAGGCGTTCTGGTCGATGAAACGCACAGGTCGAGTCACGTGATAAATTTATTGGAACGTATGTTCTGAACTTGCGCTTACAATCGTATCGATACATGCATCCCTACGACAGAACAACTAAGATTTGAGACACGCTCACTTGGCTACGGACAGTCGATTATCAAATATGCATTCGAAGTTATTTGCTTCATCACAATCTCCCCCGACACACACACAAGGTTTATAAAATAAGCTAGTCTATAGCCTACACCTTGTTCAAGGGGGAACATTTTTTACTTCCTCACTTACGAAGCGCGTTAATTGCGTCTGACTGTCTACTTGCGAGGCAGTCCATGGCAATTGGATAGATATTACTTGTAAATAGTGTTAGTATCTGTAAATTACCGTTTGTAGATGACAACCGCATGGTTGTTTTGGCGGTTGAAATATGAATATGGAAATATTCGATAAATGAAACTAAACTTCAGCTGTGTCCAACACTGACGTTGGTTTCCTTTTTTCAGCGTGTAAAGAGGTTCGACAGTCAAGGATATTTACTACGCGGGCACTATGCACTATGGAGAGAAGATGATACTGTTTCGTTTGACAGTTGTTTCCCTATCTTGATATCAAGGTAGGCTTTATATTCAGTAGTACAAACTAAATGCAGATAATGCGCGTGTGCTGCAAAACTGCGACACTCGAACGGTGTTGACACTGAGCAAGATTAGGCTACATTTTGTGGTCGCTTAAGACAGTAAATGATGCTTATATTTCAGTAACAATTTAGACAAATTAACAATTTGATAAATGGGTAACCCCCGTAAAAAGGCAGCGTGTAGCACATCAAACTGAATACCTTTGTATGGCTTAGCATGGATGCGCTATACAGCAGGCAGAGAGACTGAATTTCCGTAATTACTGAGTTTGGGAGAGTGAGACGTACTTGGAGAACGGACACCTTCAAGTTGAGTCATTATATGCATTTGTATATGCTTTGTTAGCTTTTCTACTTCAGCTTGTCTCACATTCTTTGTTACTGACTTTAACCTTCCAGAAGCATATAGCATATACACCTACAACAAGTGTGCATGTGTGAAAACTGTGAAATGGGGACCATTTTATCCATATGTAAATTATAACCCAATTTGCACTTGTTTTGGAGGGTTTACAGCTTCACAAAGTTTAGTCACGGAAAATAAAAATGTCCAAATGCAATGTCTCACTTTGTTAACTTTGACTTTTGTCGTGATGAGACAATGCATTGCTCAGGACACATATCCAACGAATTGATAAGTAGACACACGGGTGCTTTGTCGTACCAGACTTACATAACCCCTTACAAAATAATGTCTTTGATGGTAAAGCACAGTGATTTGCAGGTGAAGTAAATAAACTAAGTGCCTGGACAAAGAAAGTGAAAATGCAGTAGACTATTAGTTCTTGAAGAAGCATTATTGTGGCTTTCATCAAGACAAATCTATCTGTTTTAAACCATGTTTAACCATTGAGGTACATCAGAAATCGCATCACTTATGCAAGTCATTATTGGGGCTCTGGCTTGCATTGCCAGAGAAATGGAGAACTTGTTGGGAGGTGCTCTAGACCGGCCATTGTTGATGTCCCCTACTGGTATGCAATATCTGCCAGGGCCGAATCTCAATCCCACTGCGACATTGGTGAGGGTCTCCAAAGTGATATGAAGCATGAGGAGCAATCAACGCACTGTCGTAAGAAGATTGCAGGATTGTGTTATGTTAAGTAGGGGGAGGGCCCCGCGGCAGTGATACGGTCCAGGAAGATACAGAGTAAACGTGAAGGTGAACAGCGCAATAATGGCACATGGCGGGTGAGGATAAATCAAAGTGCCAGACTCCAAACCATTAGTTTTGCTCTGCGTCAGTTATTGGTACTCTCAACAAAGGCATACAGGTTACAATAAGTAACGCAGTTGGCACGTCGCTGGATACTGTAACAGGGCTTAGAACAGCTAGACAGGGAGTGCCCTCCACTGATAAACACAGCCCACCATGTGGGTTCATGAGAAGGGCAAAAAAAAAAAAAAACACAAACAGCCAATTCTGTTTATTTTCTTTTGTTGAAATTGGAAGGTAGAACTGGTCCCCAATCTGTTCTACCCTTTCATGTACTGTGTAGAAAAAAAAGACACAAGTTTAAAACTGGAGCCATATTGTCAGAAAGCAAACAAAGCCTCGTTTAACTGCGCTCCTCCACGTGGCAGGCGGCATTTACCATGCCCTCAGATTGAGGGCATCTGTGAGGTGAATTGCTTTAAGCCGAGAAAGTGCCGGTTCATGAGAGCACTGAGCAGAACCTCTTTGCCGGAGTTCTGTTTGTTTGACGCAAACAAGCCGCTGCACGGAATCAAGGTGGGGGACTCATTTTCTTTGCCATTGGTGATCTTATGAGCCATGTTTTATTTAAGGAAACAGGACATAGTATAGGATATGGCTGCCTACATAATGGATGACATTCTTGTAACAATGCCTTGTACGTGTTGTTGAAAACCCGTCGTAATTACATGTTACATGTTACATTGCATTTTTTTATTTATATTATATATATATATATAACTAACTTATATATAGGCCCAACGCATTCAGAGATGTGCAAATATCCAAAGTGCAGTATTTCATTTCATTTACTTCTTTTATTATTATCTATCTCTTATATTATTATTTTTTATAGGCACATATTTTTTTTTTTTTTTTTTTTTTTTTTTAAATTTTATTTTTTTTTTGTGTTTTTTTTTGCTGTTTTGTGTGTGTGTTGCACACGTTTAGGATTGCTGCTCAATTTCGTTGTACCCAGTACAATGACAATAAAGGAATTCTGATTCTGATTCTGATTCTAATGTCGTGAGAATACCCTAGGTTAGCCTGGACTGACGAATTCAGATGGTCCCCATGCCTTAAACCAGGACATCGTCTTCTCTCTGTGCTTTGCCGTGCCTGGGGGGGGTAAACTACGAAGCAGGATGACTGAGTTAGCTGGACCCTCCCAAATCTGGAACATGGACTGTTGGAAAAAGGATCTGTTCCGGGTTTTCCGGCTAACTCCGTAATCCTGCTTCGTAGTATAACCCTCTGGTGGCTGTGTAAAAACACTGAGCTCTGTTGTTATTGGGGAGCAGCGGTCCCCGCAATCAGCCACAGGAAGAGCCGTACGGAAGAGCGCCGCTGTCACAGGCCGGTGGGTCCGTGAGATAAGAGCGCTGCCCGGCTAAGTGCGCGGAGGGCTGGAAAGGCGGAATTCCTGGAATTTATTTGTGCCGCTTTCATGTCCGTCCGCACCTCTGGACTCTGGACTCCACTGCATTCCTGAGCAGACCCCAGCGCCACCCCTTTACCCCCCCCCTCCCCCCCCCGACGAAGGGGGGGGGGTCTTTACCTTGCATCAGTGGGTCCATGTCCCCGGCAGCCAGGACCTGCAGTCCCTGTTTTTTTTTTAAATCACAGGTAAACCGACAGATTAGGATTCTTCTATTATATTAGCTTTAAAGGCAAAAAAACAAACAATCAATGTTAAAATCAACCTGCAAATATATTTAGAAAGGACGAGTTTCATTTTTATCAAATTGTGTTGAGCACTCCATTCTCATGTCTAATTTGAAATGCATTTGAGGTGGTGGATTGACCTCTTGGTTTCTTTGAAGTGCCGACTGATTTTGATTGTATTGCAGCCCACTTGTGAGTCAGTACCTGTAATGGGCTTTCAGCAAAAACATATTTCATGCAGGTTTTCTGTGCTTCCACTTAGTTCGGTATTACTCATCTATATATTCTTTATAATCCGATTTGAAATTGTACATTGCCTTTCTTTTGTCCTCCAGAAAGCATTGCGGTCCAACAGAAATTGACTTTTCAGTCTTTTTAGGTTGAAGTCATGGATGAGCTCTGCTTCCTGGAGGAAGGAGGAAATCCCATCGCATTTGGGCAGCTGCTGAGGTGGGAGGTCAGTGGTGGGGGGTGCGGAGTCACAGGAAGTAGCGCAGTCCGATAAGAGCATTGTGGGTCGGCTTTGTATTTGTGCTGGGGCGATTCTTCTCTTAGCTCTAGAACAACATCCAAGCTGTATTCTGAAAAGTCGTTGGAAAATCCGTTCCCATTGTTACAGGGATAGTTCACTTTCTGGGTTTTAAAAATATCGTATCAGTTTTAGTGATTGTTTTCAATTGGCCCAGACAGTTTTGTGTGCAATGAAGGCCTACAAAAACATCTGATGGCCTGCTGGTTTTACGATGGCTGGTATAAAGGCATTAGAAAGTTAATGGTCCAAAGCAAGAAAATACACCTGGAGTAACGCCAAATCTGCTAAAGAAAACAATATAAAGAAAAACGGAGTATTTTTAATACTGTATGAATCTTACTGCTCACATTGTGACTGGCGAGACTCTGGTTTATATTGGGACATTTCCATTGAATGTCAAAATTAACTTACCTTGGAAAACAATCACTTCTCGATGTGTACAAACCACCAAAAACAGGAGTTTCAAAATTGGTTTGTCAGTGAACATGATTTGACTGTGTGCCGTGTCTTGCTTTCAGCAATTACTTGAACGAATCATTGACACACGTGAACGGTTTGACTATTTATTGCAGCCAATGTAGAAGGTAGTCTGTACAAATTGAATCCTGTTCCATCAACATTTGTTCTTATCTCTGGCTTACAATACGAACACAATTTTCCTTAATGAATACTTGTTTTCAGTCAGCCGTGCTTGCGAGTAAAGAAAGAAAATTCAAAAGGTAAGGGTGAGTGTCATTTGGATCCAGGCTCTCAGTGTATTTTATTTATTTATTTATTCATTTTATATAAATTTGGCACCCAACATGAGTCTGAGCATGTCCAGTTACTACCCTAATTTTGAATGACCAACTGTCAACGTGCACAAATCCTACTGCTGTCTAGGGAGACTGTAGACAGCAGCGGTTCTTCTCTGGAACACGTGGTGTCGCCAGCTGCTTCTTTTAACACCACAGACTACAGTAAAGCTCACACAGACTGGAGTCGCAGGAAGACCTTTCTGGCTTTACACGCAGTCCACGGGCACCTGATTGACCTGCGGGGGTCACTAGATAGCGATGAAAAGCAGACCCCTAACCGACTGAACGCTCTCATACGCCCTATGGAGCTACCAGCCACAGTTGGCACTGGCTCAGGGCGGATTCCTCACTGTATTTAAAAGTGTCTCCTCTAATGGTCTTGCAGATACTACAGGGGGGCGCAAGATGGTTTCTTGCCAAAGCGAGTGGCCCCCAAAAGTACTCTGTTGAGAAGCCCTCTGCAACTGAGGGTCTAAACCCTGAAGAATAATGTTAATTCAGCCTTAGGAGGCCCTTTCTGTGAGGCGACAACCATTTTGTGCTCGGGATTAATTGTCGCTTTTTATGGGGTGCAAACGGCGAGGAAAATGGGATTAGGGGAGAAACCCACCGAGGAAAAAAGGAACGCCTAAATTCCTCGCCCCCCTCCCCCCCCTCCCAGTCTGCTCCAGCCCTCAGGTCATGTGATTCCAAGGGAACGCTTTGCAGAGTGAAGTTGACAGGCAGCCGTTCCCTGATTGGATACCGTCTTCTTTCACGGCACAGGAGATGGCAAGTTCTGTTTGCTTTCTTGAGCCGAGGGCTGAGAGAAGAGCAGTGTACAGCAAAAATTATGTGCTAAATCTAACACTGCTGGTGTACATCACCATTTTTTGCTGTGCTCTACAGCACAGGTATCAATCTCCAGTCTTGGAGGGACATAGTGTCTGCTGGTTTAACTCCAGTCTTGGAGGGACATAGTGTCTGCTGGTTTAACTCCAGTCTTGGAGGGACATAGTGTCTGCTGGTTTAACTCCAGTCTTGGAGGGACATAGTGTCTGCTGGTTTAACTCCAGTCTTGGAGGGACATAGTGTCTGCTGGTTTAACTCCAGTCTTGGAGGGACATAGTGTCTGCTGGTTTAACTCCAGTCTTGGAGGGACACAGTGGTTTTTTGGGTGTTCTCAGCACCAGTGGTTAATTTAAGTAATTTATTGGCTAAAGAATCCGCACATCTTGTTATCAAGTCCTGGAGGGTAGCAGGGCTCTACGGTTTTGGATAATAGTGATTTGGATAATGCAATAATAATCAATATCTACACATATTTACAGTGTCCTTTATTTAAAATGTAAATATTTTAGGGGAGCAAAAATGTGATCTGCATATACATAAATTATAAGCTTGACATAATACTTTGGCTTCCCAGAGTTAGGTTTTTGATTAACCAAATGTGGCCACTTGGGTCTTGAATTCATACAATTCACTCCAGACGGATCAATACCGGCACATGAGTAAACCTCCCGCTTGGCTCGACGAAGCCTGTTATTTTAATGAGTCTCTACGGAAGGATCGCTGTAGCGGATCGTTTTTTCTGTCTCACAGATTCAAGCGTGACTGGTCCTCCACTGAGACGGTTTAGCGACACATTAGCATGTCATTAACACAAGCGGCGTTAGCACGTTCCGCACCAGAGAGAAGTGTGAGAGAGAGAGAGAGAGAGAGAGAGAGGGGGCTGTCTTGGTTTGTTTCTTAATTTGTGGCCCACATGTTTTAGCACTCGTTTTTTAATTCCAGGGTTTAGCTTGACTCAGCATGACTCTGTTTTTAGAAGCACTGCAGATCATTTAGATGGGCTTACCTCATACTTTATTAACATCGTGCAGAAACAGGCACTGGTAGGCACGCTTTACTGAAGCATATGACCTCTGCCCTGAGAACCTGAGAAAGCAAAATTGCCCGTTTGGCTGCAGTGATTTTATTTTTTTTACGTGCAGGTGCCCTTTGCGATCGCATTCTCGAAATTTCATCTGTAGTCCCATAGCAGGTTCTGAAAAATCTCTTCTCAAGTCAGTCTTGGTTGCCATCCTCTGGTCCCCAAACACTCTCCCCTCACAAATCCCGCCATCTGTACCCAAGAGTAGCTCTCTACCCCAACTCAAACCCCAGCTCCAGCCTCCAAACTGGATGCCCACTGCCCCCTGGGACCAAGTTATGTTCCTGTCGCAGTCTGTCCCAGCATCCTCTCTGCCCCTTTCCATTCCTAAAACCTTCCCACAACCTTGAAGTCTCTCTAGGGAGATTCACTCAAGCCTCGGTTCTATCACAACCTTAGTTTGCAAAACCTTGCCAAGTACAAACATGCATACATGTGCCCTCACTCACACACACACAGATGTACACAAACTCTTAAAGCTTAAATGGTGTGATATTGCTTGATGTTGTGTATTATCACAGTAGGGAGATATCTGCCCTGGCAGTATCGCCATGGAGATAGCCGCTACACACTGGAGACAGCAGAAGGAGCAGGGATTGGTATAGCAACGAAGGCCAGTGTTCAGTCCGCGCATGTTCTTATGTTTATAGGAAAGCACTGGTTAGCGCATAGTAGCACTGGTTAGCGCATAGTGCATTCCGCTGAAACACATGTAGCCAGCTACATTCCCTTTCTTTTCACAGTCAAGCGGCTGATTTGGGAAGACCCCAGACAGGCTCCGACTTTCCCGCAATGCTATGCTGAACCTGGACACTGAGACACCAGTGGCGGGGGCTGTTGCGATTGGGGCTCAGCTGTCTTGACCCCCAGGTGCCGTCCATTAGAGTGAAGTACCCAGCATGCTCCGAGGGCTACCGTGCCCCGACGGGAACACTTGGGCCGCGGCCGCAGTTTAACTGGAAACGCCCCAGACGTTGCCTTCCTGCGTCACTCACTCTGTACCGCAGCCAATAAGAAGATGAGCTGGCATCTGTTCGGCATCGGCGGAGCCTGTCCTTATATTGAACCATCTTGCTCAGGGCAGGTCGCACGGACTGGGAGCTGGCCAAGACTGCAGTGAACTTCTGGCTTGTGGGCCATGCTCTGCGAGTACAGTTGTTCTCCATGGCTGCATGCCTGTGTGAAGGTTTAGACTGTCTGTGGTTCTCCTGCAGCTGGATGTAAATACTGCATTGCAGCCCCTGCTTTGAGACTGCCGCTCTGGCCAATATTGAGACTGCAGTATCTATTTAATCCAGCTTATTATACATGCAGTCTTGTATGCGGTGTAGTATTGTGAGGAATAGGTAGAAGGTAGCAGAAGGGCTGCACACAGTATGTCCTCAGGAGGATGGTCCAGTGTCCTGTGCTCTGTGAGGTCCTGAGTCGCCCACCCAATGATTGTCCGCTCTGTCACATTGTCATTGTCCATTCTGCCCTAGTCACCGTAGCAACTCCCCCTAAAACAGTGTCTGCAGAATTTGGCTCAGCACTCCTCCACAACCCCCCCCCCCCCCACACACACACACACACACACACACACACACACACACACACTCTCTTTCTCTCTCACACACACACACATATACAGATTCACACAAATACACAGAACTCACACACACACTTTCTCTCTCTCTCGCGCACACACATAAACACACACACACACAGTTCTTCCCTTAAGGCACCAGTACCATTTTTTATCTCTTCACTATTAATAGCTCCAGAAAGACAGAGGGAGAGTCTCCTGAAAGCGCTGTGCCTCCACTCTTAAAACAGCCCCAGTGTGAAAAGCTTTGACATTAAACCGCTGGAGCCGTAACCAGTGACGCGGAATGTCCTTGTCATCCATTTGGTTTAGCGGAACGTCCCCTGCTGTGTCCAATTCTTCTCACACCTGAACTCCCAAAACATGACATTGCAGAGCACAGAGGATGCGTGACTCTGAACTTCCAATCCCACAATGCAGAGCACAGCATGCCTGACTCAGGGAAGACCTTCCTGTGTCAAACCTATAAGGTCAGAGGTTATACACAAAACTGTCTTTGACATGACTGTGTAAAGAGTTTACCTTCCCTGCCGCACATTAATTCTTGTGACAAAAGATTACCTGTCGCAGGTGTGTCATGGCCCAACCATTACACTCTCATTAATTGCTATTTGGAATGTTGGTGTTCACAAGTTTAGGCCTTTTTTTTTGCGCACTAATTGTAAGTCGCTCCTAAAATGTAAATGTAAAGGACCGTCTTGAATAACTGTTTTCTAAAGCTGCCGCTGAAGCTCGTCGTCTCTCTCTAAGGTACGTGTTTCTCCAGCTCTACTTATTTATTTATTCAGATTGTGTCTGATGACAGGAGACCCCCAGTCTCCCCATCTCTGGGAATGAAATGTCAACATCTGGCAGGTTTGCTATATCGCTTGCGGGCCCTGGAAGCGGCGACCGTTGTCCCTGCCAATTATGCAGCTTTTGGACAATTAGTGGTGCTGAGTGGCTGCTCTGATTACATCGTTATTTTTCAGACGCGTATCTGTGGAACGGGCTGATTGATGTTCCGGGTTCGATTCTAGCCCTGGATGAAAACCCTTGATTACTGTATACAGATGGAGAAGGTACTGCGTAAACTGTGAGCTGTGTAAGCGAGTAAGGACGTCTGTGGCGCGAATGAATAATGCAGTGTTTTTGAATAACTGGTTTTTTTTTGTTTTTTTTTTTTGGTCGCTGTGCTGTGTCACTCCCGCTATCCTCAGAACACAGCTGTGTACCGCTGACGCACGACTGGAAGCGGCGCACAATACCTCCCTCCTGAAACATCCTTCCTCGTTACAGTCCGTTCCTGTCATTGTGGCCGAGACGCCACATGCATCACACACAGCGAATTTATCTGAGCGTGAACGCAGAGCCTCTCGGCATTTTGTTTTTTCCTGGTCTGCGTTATCTGAAGGTGCTTGGATGGGCATGGTGGACGGAGAGAGGAAGTGTGGGCACGCCGGAAAAAGCCGTTTTCTCCTGAGACGCCCGAGTCGCCGGGTACGTAAACGAGTCCACCGCGGCCGCTCCCCTGGGAGGCTGTGATGCTCGCCGGCACGGAACGCCCTTCCTGCACTCCTGTGATGTCACAGTATCCGCGGTGACGTCACAGCGGAAATGTGAGAATGTCGCTTGAGCACTTGCCACATTTCTCAGTCACTGGCCAGCATTGGATATGATATGAAATCATACAGCACATACTGTAGGTCACAGTTGATGAAAGAAAGTACATCTCTGGAACAGACTTTACATTATTTATTGATTTAGTCCATAGTTCTCGGTGAGCATTTTTTGTGCTGCTACCAATCTCAATCTCACATCATTTCCAGTAGTAACTAAATATTCTAGGATTGTGGGGAAAAAAAACATTGTTAAAGCCCCTTTTACACCCTCAAGTTTCAATAGAAAAATGCATCTCTCTAAAGTTTAAAACCCTCTACAGCAGCTGACAGGGGAGCTATTTGAAAAACAGAGCACAATTTCCATTACATGTTCACAAAACAAAGGACCAAACGGCACATTGCTCTATAATAGGACATTCTTTTAAAATGAGTTGGCTGCCGTGGGCCTGCACTGACTAAGGCATTTCCTGTTCCTGCTGAATCCAAAGTTGTCAGTTAGTTAAATTAAAGTTGTGAATAATTATGGCAAGGCTGGCACAGGCAACTCCTGATGTAGAGCTAATCCAATGCGTAATCGTTCTTTTTGCCCTGCCTGGTTTATCAGTTTCCCTACTGTGCACCAGGGCTTTCCAGAAGACTACGGAGAGCAAAGCTTAGCATCGTTTCAACAGAGATGTTAGTCCCTAACAAATGCACTTTTCCATAACCCCACTGAAACATCGTAAGGGTTGAACACTGCAGCTGAGCACTCTGTGTGACACAGAGCCACACCCACATTTTCCTCCACTGTCGGGGGAAGCTGACTAATCTCTGGAAGCCAGCGACACCGCGCTCACGCTCTTTAATAATTCAGGCTGAGTGTGGATATTAGGCTTTGCGTGTGCCTCGTTTTTCTCAAAAAGCTTTTGTTACTCACAGAAACTCAAAGTGTGCACTCACCCTGGCAAGCAATCTTAATCTGCACGATGGTTGTTGCCATTTTTAGTACCCTACCAACGGACAACCAATCCTTCCACCAATAGTGGCATCGCGTTCTGGGTTCTGGTGAACTGAGGCAAGTAGCAACTGTGGCCTGTCCTTTCACAGTTATGCGTGTTTTGAAGTAAACGTGTGTGCTGTGCTCCTTTTGCAATGAAAAAAAAGCAAATTTCTGCCATCACTTGTAAGAATGACACCAGTTAAGAGGAATGGATTCAGGGACCCCCCCCCCCACACCCAGGCTCAAAGGCATCCACCATCATAAGTTTAAAATGGTTGTATTTTTAAAAGAAGAAGGGGTGGGGGGTTTGAGATTGCGATCGTGAACCAGGTAGGCGGGAGGGTTGGTATTACGATCGTAGACTAGGTGGGGGGTTGGGATTATGATCGTAGACTGAGTGGGAGTTTTGGAGCTTAAAGCATTGCCCAGTCCACCTCAGACCCACACCACAGGTAAAAGGTGCGCTCGGAAGGTGCGCTTGTCCAGCGGAAGCGAGTGCGTTGTGTTAACCCAATCTCCTGTAATAGTTCTGTGAGGCCCCGGGGCAGTCAATAACAGTCACCTCCCACAGTCACTGCCAGTGGATCCAGAGTCGCGATGAAGATTACAGCACAGTGGCAGGATTCGTGTCTCGGTGATGTCTGACGTTTAAGACCTCCCTCCTCCAACCCCCGATAAAGAAAGTAATCACTCTTCCTGGCACTCGTAGCACCCACAGTGAAGTAGGGTTGCGGCTTAGAGACACCATGCCTGCAAAGTGTGTGGCACTTTGTCACCACTTGACCAAACAGGCGTCTCGGAAGATGGGATTTATCACCAACCACGCCGATTATGGCTTTTTCGTAACACATATATCCATATTTCTCTCATCATGCCTTGCCACTACTGTTGGATGCATCGTGCGGTGATGCTCTGGCTCCCCAGTGCATTCTGGGAGATGGATAGATAGGTGGTGTTCGACGCCCTACTGGCAGCCCCGGCGACGACCCCGCTGTTGTCAAGGCTACGTCGCGCGCTGACGCAGGTTGCACCGCGTCTCTGTGGGTTTAAAAAGGCAACATCACCTGACTGAGATGTCTCTCCCCTCTGTGTCTGTCACTAAAAATCTTCCTGCCTCTGTCATTCCGCTCGGCTCTCTATGGGGATGTAAGAAGTTGTACGGAGATGTTATTGGACAGAAAATCTCTGAAGGGAATGTTCTTCTGTACGATGATTGACAGACCTGCTGTTACTGGTAGAGTTGACATTGTGCCTTGCTTGAAAATTTAATGAATTTTCAACAGAAATGGGAAGTAGAAGAGCCAGAATGTGGCTCTGGCTTTATCGCGGTCTCTCTTTCTGGCTGAGGAACATTGCACAGGGACAGAGAGAACATGACATGGCAACTTCTGGAAATTATGTAGGAAAGACACTTACCTGCTACTTACCTGATCAGGTCACAAGTCCTTTACATTTTTACTCAAAGTCACCGTAAATACATAGAGAGTATACATTATGGGTATTTGCCTTGTGGAAAAAGAATATACTGCAGTATATTGTAAATACATAAAGATTATTGTCACAATATATTTAAAATATACTGCATATCTTATCCAGAGCGACTTGCACAACTTATAGCATTTTTTTTTCTTAGTATTCATTTAAACAACTGGATATATATTGAAGTATGTACCTGGGAATTGAGTCTGCAACATTGCGGTTACAAGCCCAGGCATTATACTACACTGCCACCCCAGTATACCCATACTGTGCATCATGGTGTCACATGGACACTGCCAGAGCCCGTTCGCAGCCCTGTGATTGATTGATGGGAGCGTTCGCGGCCCTGTGATTGATTGATGGGAGCGTGCACGGCCCTGCGATTGATTGATGGGAGCGTTCACGGCCCTGCGATTGATTGATGGGAGCGTTCGCGGCCCTGTGATTGATTGATGGGAGCGTGCACGGCCCTGTGATTGATTGATGGGAGCATTCACGGCCCTGTGATTGATTGATGGGAGCGTTCACATTGCAGGATCCCCGTGTGTCCCCATGCGGTGGCCTGTTTTCACCTGATGTCCTGTTTATTGCGATTGATGAGACTGCCTTCATGATCCACCCATAGGAATCAGACTGAGGCCCAAATGCTGTGTGCACTCAGCAGCTGTGTACGCTTATGAAAATGTTTTAGCAGTTCGAGTAGGGAACCAAGGCTGGCTGTCTCTCTTTTGCAAATGCATTTTAGGAGATTAGCTGGAAGCCCCCCCAAAAAAAGAGACGGTTCAACAGAACCGCTTTCACTTACCTCAGGCTCTAAATTTAAATGTTTTTAAAATGTTTTTCACAGATTTTTTTATATTTGGTGATTAAAGGGTAGTCAAATGGTAGACACACAAAGGGTGAAACAGAAAGTTAGAAAATATTTTTGTTAAACTGACCCCAAACATAAAATGTGCCATAAAATGTCAACATAATGTGAAGGTTATTACATTCTAATCACATATTTGTGATCTTACGCCATCAAGGGTAAAGCAGCTTAACACAGGAGAGGAGCAGCCAGACGCACAAATGTTGAGTAGTGCTTTGAGCAGCGGCGCTGGGAGCCCCTTTTATGTGCGCTGGCTCTGTCCGGCTACCTGACTGGCACAGCGTGCGCCATACTGATCTCGTTTTCAAACCCGGGCGCTGCCTCTCCTCCACAAGGGCCTGGCAGCGGTATAGCTTGTAAATCAAACCGCTGGCTCCTAAGCCCCGCGCCGCGACATCAATAGAGACGTCAGTGGGATGTTCGGAGGAACGTAAATAGCAACATTCCCGGTCATTAGCTTGTGTCCGGCTTTCATTAGCTGTTCCGCGCTATAAACAATGAGTTTGTGCCGGAGAATCCAGTCGTCGTTGTGTGTGGGCAGGAGGTGTTCAACACTGCGTTTCGAGTTTTATTTTCGCTTGATGAAAGCTATTCTTCAGCAGCGTAACCGAGCCTTCTGCCAAAATTCCCGTCCTGTTATTGAGATAGGAGTCACATTCTCTGTAAAGGCTATTATCCAAAGCCACTTGACTGTTTGCTGAGTGTGAGCGTGTTTGAAAAATACCACAGGAAGCAGTGGCTTTTTTGTGCGTTTTCTTTTTTACTTGGTTCTTTATTTTCAGCATGTTTATTCATTATCACTTTGTTTTTTCTTCCTCTTTTAATGCACAACCATCACCTCACGTAATAAATCACCTACAGGACCTTATTACTAAAACAGGTGCACCTGCATTTAGCACACATGAACAACCGTATGAACAACCTTCTGCAATTCATCAAGACCGGCTGCAATTGCAGAAAAAGTAATTGTGTGTTTCTTACCATCTGGGGGAAGCAGGTTTTTACTTCCTAGCAGGAATGAGAGCATTGACATGGCTGTAATATAAATATTAGGGTGTCTATATTCAGTGATATAAAAGATTACCTTACGTTCCTATAAGTATCGCCACACTTTTGCCTCATTAAAGTTTACAGTGGAACATATTTTTCGGTACACTGTCTGTTGTTTTTTACACCACGTGCACAAGGCAAGCTTTTTAAAGCAGTAGAGATATTTTTAAATGAGGTGGTATGTAAATTAAATATTCTGTAATTATACACAGTACATATAATTATATACTATAATACTGTGCTAAATCAGCAATATCTGCCGGCATACTTTTTCTCCCCAATAAATTTTACCCCAATCCTTCTTTTTCAGACTGTGTCCTTCTTTTTCATTTTAATACGAGTGAATTCTCCAGTATGGAATCGGCACAGTCAAAACAGGCCACTCAAAGACGTAGAATGACAGCCTCATAAGGCGAGCTTGCGCTCCATTGGTCCTTAGGAGCCATTATCTGCTGTCTGTTTAATCGTAATGAATACACATTAATTCATATTTTTTCTACTTATTTTGAATGTGCTTCCAAGCCCTTCTGTGAGACCATGCATATGAAACGTATCTTCCGCTTGATGAAAGATTAATATTAATGTCAGACACGCCTGGACAGGGATCAAGCGCCAGAGCTGCGGGGGACAGCCGTGCAGACAGAGGGCGCTGAAGCGCGAGTGTGATCCCAGATCCTTGTGTGTGTGGTTGAATGTGTGTGGTTGAATTTATGTAATACACAATTTACGTAATAATCTATTGGAGTTTATTGAATGACTGATGATTTGTGAATTGATTTTGTTATGTGTACTTAATCATAAGAGTAAAGAATTATGAAAAAAATAGTTCTTAAAAAAAACGTGTTCTAATTTAAGAAGTTTTCTGGCTCCAGCATCGGCCTGACCCTGTGTCCCCACTCGAGTGGATTCTGATGTGGGTCAGATCCGTAATGTTGTGTCAGTGCCACATTTCCAAATGGCAAAATGCTTTTTGAGAAGGACCCGTTGCTTTAGCAACCAATATGCACACCTGCTGTCTGTGTTGCATACACTTACTTGAAATCCAGCCCACTAAAACAGTCATTTTTTGGCCTTTGCTGACCTCAGTGATTTTGTGTAATTTCTCACTCTCACTGGCACTTTTTACCACCTGTAATGTTAAGTAATATGGCAGTGTAGTATAATGGGTAGGAAACTGGGCTTGTAAGTCGTTCTGGATAAGAGTGTCTGCAAAAGCCAGTAATGGTTGCCAGTTTGATTCCCACTGCCGTTGCACCCTTGAGCGAGGTACTTAAGCTTCTATTGCTTCAGTGTATATCCAGCTGTACAAGTGGATACTAAGTAAACATGCTTAAAGTTGTGTCTGCTAAATGCCCATAATGTAAAGAATGATCCTTTGACAAGTTCAGCCCAATGCATCAGTACCAATGCATTACTGAATGTGCATGCAGCTCACAGAATGCCATGGCGGACACTGGACACAGGAAACGGGGTGCGTGATGTTCGTATATGACATGATCGTTGGTAAAGATTTCTTTGTCGCAGGCAGGGCAATTCTCCTGATTCCCACTCGGCATTATGGGAAGAGGCTTGAGAGAATAAGAACAGGATTTCAGCGATGGGACATGACGTCCTGTCATAAACGTCAGGGTCAGCCGTTCTTGTGGATTTTATTTGCCGTTGACTTGCAGCAGGAGGACGCTTGAGGGTTGTTGAGCACGGGAGTGGGACGGAGTGGGAATGGCAGAGTGGGGCGCCTCCTCCAGAGTGCGGTCGCCATGGCAAATTTTGCAAAGCTTCCAGTGGCTCGCAGGTGCGGAGCAGATCTACTGACATGGACGTCATACGGGGCGCTCTTCGCTCTGGTATCTTTCTGGTCACGGATTGGCCAGTTGGTTTATTTTGTACTGATAGTGCCGCTCTGTGCTCCGTGCAGTGCAACCCACCGTGTGCAGATCCCGCTCGATGTCAAACAAATGGTTTCAGCTTCATGAGTCAAAAAGAAAGACCTTTCTGGAAACAGAGAACCAAATAAGGAAATAAGGATCTAATGGAGGAAATAATAGTACAATGCCGCAAACCCTAAGCATGCTGATCTTTGTAAGATGTGTATTTTTTGTTTTGTGTGTGTGTGTGTGGACAAAAAGTGCATGATTGATGTTGTGTAAGCAAACCACTACCTAGCCATCTCATTTCTTAAAAAACATTTTGTTTGCCAGCATGGATATCAGACAACTCTGCTAAACTCGACATAGCATCATACGAGGTTGCTAACTGTTAGCCTCAGTTAAAACAACGCGCACAACTGCACAGTCCTGCACGGAGATTCTCATTGGTTTCCATCTGAATGCATCTCTTGAGAGCCTGAGGGCTTAGTTCTGGGGTGGAATGTGAGCATGTGCCATAACAGAGGAGTGGCGATAGGCTTTCAGTGACCGTCCCTCAACCCAGATGACCAATGATAAGCCCAGAACACCGCTGATCCCGCCTCCCCTTTCGCTTGTTCCCTGGCACGATCTGCTGATTCCCGGTGCTGTATATCCTATCCTCCACAGCTTGTCATTCCTAAGTGTAAACACGCCGATGCTTCCTTTGGACATTGTTTTCCTGTTCTTTCAATGTCACGTACAGAATCACTAATGGAGGACATCCTCTGTCCCCACAAACCCGAATCCTCATTTAGTCTTAATGACCCTGTAAACCGCTGCAAAGTCGCTAGTCATGGTGACATGCCGCTATTCTGGACTGACAATTTCTGTGCGTTCAGCCTTGTTAAACTACGCCTATTAATCCCTCATTCAGACTCTTATGCTGCAATGTTACTCTGTTGTGATTAGCCTCAAACACATTCATGTTATTCATTTAGCACATTATGGCGGCACATAATCTCATTCTTGTTTTAAGTGGAACCTGAAGTCTTACAGAGGTGCAGAGACGATGCATACATTCACCTTCTCACATACAATACTCATTTTCCATTCTGTGGTTCTGTAGATCCCTTCGGTGGTTGTAAGTTGTTTTGTCCTTGTGGTTTTTACTGCTTGTCACTTGGCACTGTATATTTCATAGCTGGTTGTTGAAGAGTAGATCGGACGCATGCTGCTGAATACCCATGTTGATGCATAATACAACGACTGCAGAGGCCACAGAATTCATTTGCTGAGTTAGTGGGTACGGACACGATCAAACGCCTATGCTTGCAGGGGTCAGTACCCTGCCTGAATGGGTGAAAAGTCGCAGGTGGGATTCATGGGGTCAATCTGTCGCATGGTTTGCCAGGATTTTCATTCTCTGTGCATGATGTTTGAATGATAAACTTATTTAATTTAAAATCTCCCTGGAAAAAAAGCCCCTGCTGATTTAGTATCCCGATTCACTATTCCCCAATTCCATCTTCGCCTTGCATAAATAATAGATGTTACTTTTAGAGGACTCCATACACTGCTCTTGTCACATATATACAGAAGAGTCATACTTTATAGACCTGCGTAGCCTCCTGACACAAGCATCGCTGAGACGTCTGTGTTATATCAGCACACCCACACAAGCACACACAAATCAGATTCAAAGGCTATGTAAATGAATTAGTGGCCCACAGATGTGATTAAGCCACTCCCCAACATTGAAAGATAGCCGTAGCAACATTGGAGAAAGGCAAAGCAGAGAGTGATGGGGGATCGGGGGCAGAGTGAGGGCTAGTGGGTCCTGAGACTGTGTTTATTAATATAAGCTGATCTAATACAAAAGAAAATCTTCATGTGCCATTGGATTGACTGGTATAAGGTACGCATAATAAATGTTGATAATCTAATTTTTAAAAAGTATGTGTTCCAAAGCTGGTACTCACTTTATTTACATCCTGCAAAGATTCTCACATCTTTCGCTGACACATCAATATTGATTGACAATATTAATATAATTTTGAGAATGAAAGTATTGCATACGTGGTTAACTCACTCAGCAGTTGTGCTGTAGATTTGTTCGATATTTACGTAATTTTGGACATTTACATTCATAAGGAATCATTGATTTATGGGTTCAATTTTAGTGAAGGGGTAGTGCATTGAGCTCGCAGGAACTCTACTGGAAGAGATGGTCAGGAAGCAAAGGGAGTGGTTGAGATGACCGTGAACGCCGATTAAAGTCTCGATGGACAGTGTGCTAAACCTTAAACGCTCAGGCAGGTGACACTCTTCTACCCTAAAGTGTGGCTTGTGGGTCCGTTCCTGGGAGATGGGGTAGGGAGTGGGAACTAATCTAAAAGCGCTGTCGCTGTGGGGTACAGTCTAAGCAGTGACAGTGACAGACAGTTTTATCACGTTATCCAGTCTCTGGTGACCTTGGGAGAGATTAAAGGGACCTGTGGCAGAACATTTACCGCTGCTCTCAGAATTAACTCCGGAGTCATTTCAGAAGGACGAGGGCTTATGGCTTTGGCAACAGGCCAGATAAACTTCATAAAAACAGGGGACTGAGGCAAACCAACATGCAAAAACTGGAACAATAGCGGAGGCGATTTTTATGCCTCCGTGCCGGCGAGAGCCGTGGCCGGAGGCATTATGTTTTCGGGTTGTCCATCCCATTCTCGTGAATGCCATATCTCAGGAATGCTTTCAGGGAATCTTTTCACATTTGGCCTAAACGTCCACTTGGACTCAAGGATGAACTGAATCGATTTTGGTGGTCAAAGGTCAAAGGTCAATGTTACTGTGACCTCACAAAATATATTTTTGGCCATAACTCAAGAATTCCTGCGCTAATTATGACAACATTTTACACTAATTTCTAATAGGATAAAATGATGCAGTGATGACATTTTATATCCAAAAGTTCAAAGGTCAACTTCACTGTGACGTAATGTTTTGCTGTGACATAATCACATTAACTATATATGTTCAATAAATAAAGACTGTGCTTGCAATGATAAAACAAAGTTTATTCATGTAATGTTCAATGTTTGGTTTCTGTAGAATGACGCAACTTGACTTGTTGGCGGAGACATACAACCACAAGGCGGTTATTTCTATTTTCTTTTTTCTGTCAGGTTATGTTTTTCTTCTTCTGTTGTGCCATTGTGGTTGCCGCAGCAACAGCTGTGGTGGCCATGTGTAGCCGTTGCCATGTAAATCATTATTATTTCTGATATGGGGGGCTGTGCTGTGTGATTCATTTGCCACACCATTGATGGGCCAAAGTCTTCAGGGTTGTGTCACCTGGTGCCTAAATGTGGCAAAATGTTTTAATTATCTCAGAGAAAAACTGGGTTCATTTATACCATCAAATCTAAACAGGATGGTATTCTAGAGTGGTCCTGCTTTTATGTGATTCATGGAAACTTATTTAAATTAAATACATAACCACTGTTGTTGCGTATTGTGGTATGTTGCACTGTTTATACACATGTTGATGGATTTGTGTGCTAGCGAAAGAACACATTGCAGTACCATTTCCAGCCCTGGTTCCATATTACCGTGCATCCAGGGTGTGAAATTAACACCCCCACCAGCCAAATGCTGGTCAAATTTTGATTGTGGCTGGTTTGATTTTCTACTCTAGCAGCCACTTTGGCAGGTAACCAACCAGGTTGTGTTATATTGTAAAAGGTAATGTGGGCGAGCCTCAAAAACCCACCAAACGTTCTCACGGCGGTTGGGACAGGCCTGACTGTTGAATTAAGCGTGCAGTATGGAGGTGCATCACGGACCGAGGCTGGGAAAACACTTAGAAATGGGGCGCTGTTGATGCTCTACATCACATCACTTTAAAGACCGAGGCATCGCACACACAATTTAACAACTCGCAGTTTCTCCGAATCACAATCCCGAAGCTTTGCATGAGCGTAATTCTGACTTCTTCCAGAACGGGAGCGTCTTGCCCCAGGAGGGCAACGGCGAAGTGCGGAGCGCATCCTCGAAAAAAGAAATCCGATCGGTATGTTGCCCCGATCAATGATGCCGTTTACTCCCCTCGTGATCGAAATATCGAAATGTGTGCTGCTGGTGGGGGGGGGTTGTTTTGGTTAGGAACTTGTGCGGTGCTGAGCAGCACAGCTGGCGAATTAACAGCCCCGCTCCCCCGCCTCTCCGCCGGGACTCCGCTGAACAGCTCGTCAGGCTTCGCGCGTCGACGGGGAGTCGCCCGCGCCGTCGCGCCTAACGTCAGGGACTCGGGAAGGGGGGGGGGGTTTGATGCCGTTGGCGCGCAGTAGCCAATGACAGGGTCTTGGGAGATGGCATCGCGGGGCGCAAGGTGAATCGCTCCATTCTGGGTTGTGCGCTGCCAACTGATTAGCCGCAATATTTTTCCAGACAACCTCCTGTTGCTTACTTCCTTAGCCGCGGCTCTCGCCATCGCCAAGGGAAGGGCCGCACAAACAAAACCGTCTTCTCTCTGTAGATTCAGTGAATTAGCCGGCAACTGCTCCGCTTCATTTCACAGGCCCTCTCTGCCCATCCACCATTTTGTCTTATCTGTCCGTAGTAATTGGCTTTGGGACGTTTGTGATCGGGGGGAGGGGTTTGCTAGCCTACTCCATAGGGGCTTGTCATTAGCATTAGCATCGAGTTCCCCTGCACAATGGGCTATTAGAATTATTAGCATTGTGTCCACCTTCCATTTGCTTTAATGTTAACATGGCCCACGGAAGGAGAACGGCTAACCTTTGACTTTTTGACCCCTCCTCCTCTCCCTTCCCCACAGATGAATTCTTTCTTTCTGCTGCTGTTTCTCTCAATCTCTCCCCTGTGCTTAATGTACTTTGTCGTAGCATGATCAAAGCCTGCCCACCGCTTTTAATTTGGGGTTTTTGTTCTTTTTTTTGGGGGGTGGGGGGTGGGGGGGAGGGGAGTATAGACACTGAAGTTAATCAAGCTTACAGAAAAAAAAGAATGGTCTTTCATATAAAGCATATAAAGCCACCCTACACAGTCTGTTGGTGAAAGCATTGCACGTCGGGTGATTTCCATCATAGCCCTAGGTTTGATTTACTGCGGTCATCAAAGACCTTGTTGCATTTACTGCTAAATGTAGGGGATTCCCCCTGTTCCCTTGCCACATTTTAAGGTCAATCTGGCTTTCTGAATTTAGCCATCTAATCATTTCTTAGATTAATTAGAATCCACCAGCGGATTTTATGAGCAATAATGGAAAATTGTCCAAAAAAAAAGTGGCTGCCATGCATCACTTAGGCAGATGGAACTCATTGGTGGAGGTAGAGGCGAATTCCCCTCTCTTCTGTCATCCGAAAGTGATTTGAGATCCTAAGGGGGATTTAAAGGTGCTACATAAATTCACCTTTAAATCTATGTTACGATACACATTATTGTGTGTATAAGCTTGTTTGCCTGGCCTAATTACCTTCAGGATTCTGTGGCAAACTTGGCTTGTGTTCAAGGCCATTACTTTTAAGTGTTCGTACTGGGCTTTTGAATTTGCGATTCAAATCGTGTGCTGGACACTGCTTTCGTACCCTTATTATATTGTTTTTACCCTAAATTGTTGACTCGTGAGTATTGTGTGTTGTCCATATGTTAAGTAGAAAATATCAGATTGTTAGCGCTAGCAGATATGTGTATACTGAAAAAACCATGTCAATCTTAACAAGCATTTTAGTCTTATATTTAGACATAAAATCTTATTTATATAACTTTTTTGCTTAATAAGACATAAATATTGAATATTGCCAATGCAGTGGGAGAGTTTTACTCATTTCAAGATTTGCCAGTGGGGTAAGATAATTTCACTTGTCATGCAAAAAGTAACTTACAACAAGCAAATATTTTTAACTTGAGAGTCTCAGTACAAGACTGAAAGACTTGTTAAGACAGACATTTTTTGCAGTGTATTGTGTAATGACAATGACTGGGGTCCTGTCCATTTTCTCTTCCGCAGAGAGCCATGAGTAGAGTGGTGGAAGGGCTGGACCACATGATACCATGACGACAAGTCTGCAGGTCCTACGCTGCCGACTGCTGAGTGAGTCTCCATGCAACAAGACCGTCCAATCACATCCGCTCAGTCAGTGTGCGAGAACAAGTCCGTCCAATCACCTCTGCTCAGTCAGTGTGTGAGAATGCCGTGTTTGCAAGACCGTCCAATCACATCCGCTCAGTCAGTGTGTGAGAATGCCGTGTTTTGCAAGACCGTCCAATCATATCCGCTCAGTCAGTGTGCGAGAATGCTGCTACCAAAGCACAAATATATCTTCTTCGCTATCGTTGGGGATGCTGTGTTTGCCCACTGATTGGTCAGTCTGCAGGGCTCTGGCTGTTGAGCACTGCATTGTAGCATCTCTCTCTCAGTACGTAATGGAGGCAACAGCCTGTGGTGTTTCATACATAGACACAGATAGTCAGCTCTGTATTCATAACGTTGAAGGTTCTGTTTCCCTACCTTTAAGATTCTTTGCATCTTATGTGAACGGGTATATTCATGAAGGGGCATCCCCAAGGACAATGCTGTGCCAACGGAATGCCACATGCGTTTACATGAATATTCACGAGCTAATATATTTGTATTACATATGGGAAAGAGTTATTTTTGCGTGGAAACAGCAGAGCTATAAGGAGAGAGAGATGACCCAGACAGGGAGAGTGCTGCCAGGTAACACTGGGTAACAGGGCTACCTGCAAGTCTGGCGGCTCTATGACAGGAATGATAATAATCACAGAGCTGGCATTGAATGAGTCATAGGACGCTATCCAATCACACGATCCGACCCATTATGTGATATATCAGACACAGGGCCCCCGGACACTGTGCTACTGTCTAGGTGTTATTAATTGAGTTCCGTTAAGCTGTGCTCTGACTGGCTGAGAGCAAGGGAAGGCGGGGTTACGGCCTTACGCTGTTTCTGATAGGCCTAATCTTTGTGGGGGAGGCAATACCAGGGGGAATTCATTTTCTTTCAGTGTGAGGGCAAGGGAGTGGTCCAAGCATCAACCCAGCTAGTCTGCTCTGTGATGATCCAGTACAAACTTTACCCATAAGTAAAGTCTGAGTTCTTATTATGTATATGGAAAACATCCCGGCATGCCTTATACTCCAATATACCACAGGCTAAACCAATGAGTCATAGCGAGGGTCCCTGTGTACAATATAGTTTGGGTTGTAGCCTGTTTTTTTGCAGCCTGATATTTTTAAAAGGGTTGCAGTAACATGAGCTTCTAGGCACTGATTCAATCATACCACTCCAATGTATTTTGCATTTAATACCACTGAATACAGTAGCTTTTAGGCAAATGATGCCGTTTTTCTAACACAACAAAGTGTATTGAATCTGAAACAATGTCTGGGGGGTAATATCATTACAAACACAGAGATCTGAGAATAAAATGTATATCCAAAATATGATTGTAAAGGACGGACCATATAATACACAGATGCCTGGCATTGTATACTGACAGAAGCTTTTTTCATAAGTAAAGGAATACATCTGAATCTGAAGGGTTTTGATTGGAGCTTATCCAACATGGCTGCCCATATGGCATTGACAAACACTGGGTTTGCTTTTTAATCCACAGAGCCATTGTCAGAGTCCCGTTTCAAGTGGGGAATTCCTGTTTAGGAATCAGTGTTCCTATCTGAGGAAAGCGAAATTCCATCAGCAGCCCTGTAAACATGTGTCAGAGGCCACGCCCAGAGGTCATCTCTCAGCGTGAGCAGCAATGGCCAATGGCAACGCCCCAGGGGGCAGCAGCGCAGCCATAGGCCAGCTCTAATCGAACAAATGCATCGCACAGCCTTAAACAGGAAGTTATTTCCCTGCTGTTTGATGGATGCTGTTCCATGCTTATCTCAGAAGGTACATCTGCCCCAACCCCCGCCCCCCCCCCAGACAGGAAGTACGTTGTGTGCCCCCATAGCCTCCTGGGATAGGGGCGGGTCACTCTTCCCACACTGGCATCTGAGCGCCCCAAGCAAGGGCCCCACGTAGAGCGTGTTTGCTCACACCAGTCACAGCTGTATGGTTTGTACGCCTGTTTGCGGACATGTTTTTTTCCCCATTAGCGTTAGTCGTACATTTCTCTGTGAATGCAGCCAGGTTGTTTTTTTGGCGAATGCAGGGCATGACAAAGTGAGCTGATGAAGGTCCTCAAAGGGAACAGCAAATAATTACAATTTTTACTTGCACAGTAGACATTTTCGTTGGATAAGTTTCAGTGCTGAGAGTTTCACTTCTGTTGAGCCCATTAACTTTTATGTTTTGTTTTGTTTTGTCTTTGCAATAGAGGAAAAATACTTCAGTCAAGGGACAAAGCACACTCTGCATCCCAGAAGATTTCAAACCCACAACCCCCCGGTCAAGCTTTTATTGCACAAGTCTAATAATAGTGCAGCTGGCACATTAGAACTTGTAAAACCCCGTTGGCAGCGTAATCTTTGCTGCAGGTGCCTTTCTCATTCTGGGATTGTCGTACACACAAGGCATAAACCTACTGGCAAATGAACAGCAAATGCATTAGCAGAAGGATTGATAAAAATGTTATTCTTCATTGTTTAGGGCTGTTGTCATTTCTGACCAGGGTACATTTAGAGATCACATCATCAACACAATATACAAGCCATTTCAGAATGGGGTTTTGGCATATTAAATACGGAAGGGAAAATCAAGCTGTCAGTTAATTGAACTGATTTATTAAAAGGAGATTGATTGTGTGAGGCCACTTATAGAGTAACCATGCAGTCTTCTCACTGAATCAAGCCGGCTGTTTACCGGCACACAAATGGACATCACTGATTCAAAGTCATGCCTTGAGAATCACTATGCGGGAGCCCGTGTCATCATCGATCAGCATTTAAAACAACCGGAGATTCAAACTCATTAGGACTCTGACTCATGTTGTACCTCCTTGTAGGACATAGACAGTATCCCAGTGAATTAGCATCATTAGACCAAAACGCATCGGTTATTAGCATCGTTAAAAGTGAGCACAAACCAGGGATGAGGGAGGTTCTAAATTATTCATTCAGAATCTAATATTACGCTTAATAGCTTAATTCTGCAGCGAGGTAAATGTTTGTGTTAATGACCGGAGAAACGCTGTATTTTGATTGGCCGCTGTCTTTAAGGATTCAGCGTCAAATGCACCCGCCCTTTTTTTACTTTGGTTGAGTTGTTATACCTGCCGCACTTTGACTGCAGCGATGCCACATCGGTACAGCATCAGAGGCTGTTGAGCTTGGCCAAAAAGGTTTGTGTGTGTGTGTGTGTGTGTGTGTGTGTGTGTGTGTGTGTGTGTGTGTGTTGAACGCATGCACCATTGAGACATTCTTCACTCCAGTTCCATAGGAATGTAGCATTAAAAATCATGCTCCATGGAAGTAGCTTTGACTGGTACATAGCTACAGGCAGTGCACAAGATGAGAACGTCAATGTAGAGTCATTTAACAGCGTGTTCGAACACCACCATTTTTGACTTAACTGGAAGCTAACATTTTCCCCAGCTGACCTCAAAAGTGCTTGAGGTGAATGGTCTACATGAAGGCTGATCCATAATCAGCTAAACAAACTTTATTTTACATGTCTTGTGGTATTTTCAGTAGATGCTCCATGTTTGATTAATTGCATCTGTGGAACAGAGATGCTTTGTATCGTTTGAGTAATACTCAATACTCTGTGTGCGTGACTGTGTGCATGCGTTTTTGTGTGTGTGTGCATGTGCGCATGCATGTGTGTGTGCGTGTGTGTGTCAGTTTTGTGAAAACCTAAATCTGTAAATGCGTCAGTCACGGGATCATAATGTTTTGGAAATTAGTATAACTGTATGACCTGTTAATATTCCTGGGAAGACCTTATGAATATCCCAGTGCTCTTATGTATTCAAAGCAGCATTAATCCATTAGAATATAGCTGATATCCATTCATCTTTTACAGCATTTATGGGCATAGGTTTGCTCTGCTCATGAATCACCACGGTAATTTTGCAGTGGTTTCCTCATTCCGAAAGCCAAACCCATTTTTTCTGGTAGCTGTAGGGCTCTATGTTGAGTCTTTTACTACGCTCCCTTATCCCTGCTGGCTCATTAGAATCTGTTTCTCTGCTGTCTGACGGTCCCTTACTTGTACACACAGGTACTGTCCAAGTAGGCCGCACTCCTGGCTGCTGTTAGTGCAGTGTTCTGCCTGGGTGGGCCCCATGGTCTGGTATAAAATCTCGCTCTGTATCTCAGTCTCCTTCTCTCCTCCTGCCATGTCCCCGTGCGAGGCCCCCGGCGGAAAGTGCCGGCAGACAGCGCCCACCCGCAGTGACGAGGCCATCCCAGCGGGTGGCGCTGTGCCTGGCTGAGACGAGCCCTGGGGGCTCACAGTGTGCTGGCGCTGGTCCAGTCGATCGACCTGGCAGCAGCTGCACACGGGCAATGAAATTAACTTTTTTCACCCACTGGCCAGAGTGGCTTGTGGATTCTAAAAACAACCAGCCATTTTCAGCATTTTACCAGCCACGTTACCTTTTACAATGTAACACAACCTGGTTCATTACCTGCCAAAGTAGCTGCTAGAGTAGAAAAATCTGACCAGCTACACTCAAAATTTGACCATCATTGGGCTGGTGGTGGGTGTTCATTTCACACCCTGGCTGTGAGGCAGCCGTTGCTGCCACACACAATACCCTGCGCCAGACCAGTAAACAGAGCTGACCCTGCCAGTCACCCCGCTCCACACAAACGATGATTAAGATGATTCTGCTGTTATTTTTGGCTCGTATGATTTATAAGTAGACGGGAAGAGGATGAAACAGCAAATATGATTTGTAGAAGGTATCAGCGCAAGCCGGCGAAACGTATTTTCGTCCTCTGTGCGGTGTTGTTCATGCACGCCCTCTCGTCATCAGCAGGATAGATAATGAGGATAAATAAAGGAAGTACAATTTAATCAATTATTTACCCTACAGGCGAGTTTTTACCGGTGTCTTACCCCCACTTTCTCACACACCTGGGTCTAGTAATGAATGTAAATAAAGCTCCTGTCGTTCTTGCCATCCCAGGCAATTTACCCTTTTGTTCATTTCCATTCAATTACCCATAATGCAACCGTTTCCCATTGGACAACATCAAGGAAAAAGTTAGAAATTGCTCGCGCTGTTTTGAATCGGCCACACACCATCAATCACAGCCCCCTTTGAGGTATTGGGTCTTATTACCTGAACAGGTGCAGCTAAGAGCACCAATGATTGGTGCAAAACAAATACCATGACCAATCATTGGTTGTGTTATTGGTTTTGTGTGTGCTAAAAGGTTTTGCACATGCTAAAGGTCTTCGCCCTCGAAGCGCTGGTGGATTTATGGAGCTCTTTTGGTCGCATGTAAATGATTTGGTCAGTGTATACATTAAACACTGTTGCTCAGCCTCATTACATTACAGTATGGGCATTTAGTAGACACTCTCATTTAATCTTTTAGCATTTATTTTTTTACATAGTATCCATTTATACAGCTGGATATATAGTGAAGCAATGGGGGTTAAGTACCTTGCTAAAGGGTACAACGGCAGTGTCCTACCTGGGAATCAAACCTGCAACCTTTTTGCACCCTTAACCATTATACTACACTGTCACCCAGCCCATTTTAGTCATCCATCTTTCTCTCTGTGCTAGTTCTCTAATAGCCCATTCATGCTGGTCAAGTTGCATACAGACCACGGCAGATTTATCTCAAAGGTACCTTGCATTTTGTTGCAGTTATATTTGAATTTCAGTCACTGTCAGTCTCGCTCCATGGCAGACCGGTCTCTGGAGGCCTGGTTGTCTGTGATGTGTGCAGCCATCAACAGAAAGACACCGGTTTTCTTCTGCCATGTTGCAGCACAGTGCTAGCTATGCATATGTTGAGGGGCTGTCCACATTGCGCTGTACCTTCTGGCTTCCTGTCAATCTATTATGTATTCTGCGTTCATTCTATTAAGAATATTGATTGAATTTTGATTCAGTCATTGGTCTTAAGAGAAAAGGATACTGACCCTGAAACAATAAAGATTGCTCTGTCACGTTCGGCGCTCTGACATTTAGAAGCCTTTTCTCTTTTTTTTATTTAACTTTTTGCCTGTCAGTGTACTCTCTCTCTCTTATAATCTTATTGCAAAAGCATAAAAAAACAATCGGGGAGAAAGTCACTTTATAGTCATAAAGTTAATAGTGCTTTTTGTTCTGTAAGTTAAGTTGTGCTGTTTTAAACTGAAAAAGTAGTTACCGTCTCTCTCTCTTTCTCTCTCTCTCATTCTGTGATGAAACATACACAAACACACACACACACGTGTGTGTAATGCTAATAGATATGTTAATAAATACAAGCCATGCTCTCATCTGACTCAATGCACCTGACTCACCCCCCTCCCCACAGGACCGAATCTAAGGCACAGGTAGGTCGATATTTCCGAAATGCTGCCCCTCGTCAGACAGCCTTCAGGGTAGCGGTTGGAATGTGGCCGTGATCCAGCGCAAGGTGATGGAGTGGACTCTGGAGATTGTCGGCTGAATCGGCCAGCTTAATAGAAACTGAAGGTCTGGGCAGCGATGGGGAAATGAAAGAGCCAGTGGGGGGTGGGTGAGCGGGGGGGGGGAGGCGAAGGAGAAAATCAATAAAGCTGATATATCACACGGATGTGGAAAGACACAGGTGGGTTATATACCTGCGCTTGCCTCTGGCCACAGTTCCGCTCTCTGCTTCTGTTGTATCTGTCACCCGGAGTATACGTGTGGACCTAACCTCTGGGGTGGGCGTGTTCGCACACGCCCGTGAGCAATGTTTCTGAACTGTCTGTGAGAATGAGGAATGTTATCATCGTAAACGCTGCGTGGTACTGGCTGACGATGGATGCGGTCACCGTTTAAAGGGCGAATAATGGACGCTTTGATCACTGTCCTTCACAATGGTAGTTCACAGACTGCATGCGCCGACAGTGTCGTAACTTCGCACATCGCCCGACAGTGTCGCTGAACGTGTACATCAATTGAGACGTCTTAAAATGACAACCAGAGAAAGTGTTTTGCAGGCCTCCCCGAGCGTACAGAAAGTCAGCGGCCATGACAAGGCTGACGTTAAAAAAAAACACTTAGAGAATCCAACACAGCGCTTTCCCTGAATTTCACTCTTTCTCGAGTCATTGATCCCGGAAAATCTGGCAGCACGTCTCTTCTTCGTCTTCTTCGTGCCAGATGGCTCGCCCGTAGGGCGGCTGGGGAACACAGCCCCCCTCCCCCCAAAGGCGCGGGAAGCAGCAGAGCCGTTGGTTCGAATCGAAGCCACGCGCCACAACGATAAGAAAAAAATTTCACAAAGACACCACTTGATGCAGAGAAAATTTTAACCCCCCCCCCCCCCCCTTTTTTTTTTATTTTTTTTACTGAAAAAAAAAAAAAAGAGAGAGAAAAGCCCTGCATCGGTTAATTAACAACATAATGGCAGAGACGACGATGACAAGTTAAGGGGGGGGGGGCTATCTTCTTGGATGGGGGTGGCAGAGGAGGCGGACTGAGGCGCAGAAGAAGAGAGAGGAGGGGCAGCTTCTGTTGACATTATTAACATCGCTTTTGTTTGTCTGGGTCCGCTTCATGTTTAATTCACAGCCTTTCTGAGCCTTTTTTTTTAATTTATTTTTTTGGTGTGAAGGCCCTGCTGAGCTCTTCCTTCCTCTCTAGTAAGAGATTTTGGAGTATGAGGTAAGATTCTGGGAATCACCTGTATTTGAAACAGACTGCAATAAGCCATCTTGAGACCGTCCATAGTGAAACGGCAGGTATGCTTGCTTTCGCAGTATCGCTTGTATCTTGTGATTGGAAAAGGCAGTGCAACACAAGCTGGAAAAATAACATATAAAATTAAATTTCCTAACTATTACATACATTCAACTATTACATGCATTGAATAGTAAGCGCTATTAATTGTAAGTCATAAGTCGTTGTTCAGTCAGTAATGAGTCATTTCAAATATAAAAAGAAACAACAAACAGCATTTGTTTTACAAATGAAATAATTTTTTGAAGGGAAAGTATCTTCAAAGCACCTTCCCCTCTATTGAGAATCTGCTTTTAACATCCAGAATTTCAGGTCTCATCCTGGTCTTTGAAGTTGGCACATTAACATGGCCAAACCATAGATGTCCCACCCGCCACCACAGTAGCTCTGTAAGCTCTGTTTGATAGCAAGTTAATAAGAGCGTCTGTGGTAAGTACGGTGGCTGAGAAGTGCAAAACACAACGACATTTCACAAAACACAACATTTCACAAAACACAACGACATTTCACAAAACGGAAAGGGTAGGACAACACTTCTTGTTTGTGATTGGACAGAACCCAAGCCCCTCAATGTAATTTTCTTTCACAAAACGGAAAGGGTAGGACAACACTTCTTGTTTGTGATTGGACAGAACCCAAGCCCCTCAGCGAAATTACGAATCCTACTATGGCCATGCCAAGACCCGCCCTCCTCTGTCTCTGATTGGCTGGTCGTTCTGTGCGCTCTACCCACCTCATCTTCTTCAGTCTAAGAACGCGCTCGATTGCCCTGTTCTCGAAATTCAGGGAGGTAAACGTTACAGGATAAAACGTACTGACATCCATAAGCGTATGTTTTTAATAAATACCACCAATGTTGATAACAGTTCTTATTCTACTATTCTAGCACAATCTAGCTCGTTTCTACTGTTCTAACTAGTGCTAGCTGATCACTGAGGGGAAATCAAGTTTAATAAAATAAATTAATACGTTACGTTTTTTAGTAAATACCACCAGTGTTTCGCAGTGTTGATAACAGTTCTTTGTGTCATTGAAAAGTCATTAGTCACAATGTTCATTTTCACAAATCTATACAAAACCTGATCTCATAAGTCTGTTCACTTTCCTGCAACGCTGAGGGTTTTATTCTTGGTTTTATGACATGCAAGGTCATACAAGTTTTCCCTGGGCATGTTTTCTTATGCCTTGTGTGCATGTAGGCCTAAGTGAGTTTGTTCACAGGCAGATAGAAGACGGTTAAACCCGATAATGGAACAGCAATAAAGTGTGACCATATTTGGTCCCTTTATGTACAATATGTACAATAACACATCCTATGTGACTAATTACTTTTCAATGAGACACATAGGATAATTGTTATCAACACGGGCGGTATTTTTTTTTTTTTAAAACGTATGCTTATTTAAGGCTTCATTAATAGACTAGCTGAATAATCCGATACAGCACTATTCATCAACTTGAATTCCCCTCCGAGTGATCAGCCAGCTGATTTTCTAGCTAGCACTAGAATGTGCAATGAGACACACAGCCTAGAACTATTATCAACATTGGTGGTATTAAAAACGTAAACTTATTTTAGGCTAATGGATGTCAGTACACGTTTTATGCTGTAACGTTAGTTAGGCTACCTGAATTTGCATGCAATTTCGGAAAATAAGTTACTGCAATGCGCTCCAGCGAAGAGAGTCACCTTAAACTCAAACAGAGGGTTGGGTGGGTAGAGCGCACAGAACGACCAGCCAATCAGAGACAGAGGAGGGCGGGTCTTGGCATGGCCATAGTAGGATTCGTAATTTCGCTGAGGGGCTTGGGTTCTGTCCAATCACAAACAAGAAGTGTTGTCCTACCCTTTCCGTTTTGTGAAATGTCGTTGTGTTTTGTGAAATGTCGTTGTGTTTTGTGAAATGTTGTGTTTTGTGAAATGTCGTTGTGTTTTGCACTTCTCAGCCACCGTAGTTAAGGCTGTGATTATCCTCTATTTCTATAGCTTGCTTCCTCTGACCCCTTTGATAGCATTATTAATTTCATTGTCGTTACCATAGTTATCACTTTGTATTGATTTACAGTGACCCTTCCCTCTAAGGGGACAAGTGGACCCAAACCATGCCAGGAAAATGCCCCCCACGGCATAACAGATCCGCCGGACTGTACAGATTTTTCCTTTAATTTGTCACCCGTCTGTATATCTCAAAGCCCACCTCTAGCCCGCTCAGTGCACTAGCTGCGTTCTCCTATCGGCATTATGAGCGGGGTGCACGCTGCGTATTGCGCATGGGAAGTAATCGCTGTGCTTTGGTTTGTCTGCGTGTGTGGTGATTCTGTGAGGAAAGCATGTCCGTCCTCCCAACTGCACCTCCCCGTGAGCACCTCCCTGTGAGCTGGGCCTCGCATGTCCGTCCTCCTGACTGCACCTCCCCGTGAGCTGGGCCTCACACGTCCGTCCTCCCAACTGCACCTCCCCGTGAGCACCTCCCTGTGAGCTGGGCCTCGCATGTCCGTCCTCCTGACTGCACCTCCCCGTGAGCTAGGCCTCGCATGTCCGTCCTTCCAACTGCACCTCCCTGTGAGCTGGGCCTCGCATGTCCGTCCTCCTGACTGCACCTCCCCGTGAGCTGGGCCTCACATGTCCGTCCTCCTGACTGCACCTCCCTGTGAGCACCTCCCTGTGAGCTAGGCCTCACATGTCCGTCCTTCTGACTGCACCTCCCTGTGAGCTAGGCCTCGCATGTCCGTCCTTCCAACTGCACCTCCCTGTGAGCACCTCCCTGTAGAGAGCGAGTGGACAGGCCGTTCTGTGATGCGGCAGCAATGCGGGTTAGAGTGATGTTTCAGACGTCGCCTCTCATATCGCAGCAGCCAAGCAGTGAGTCGGACTGCACTGCACCCAGGGGAATTGCAAGCTGCAGGCATCACTGAAACTGGCCAAGCACAAGATGCCGTAAGACAGCAGGTTTGAAATCAGTGCGTTTTACAAATCAGTGTTTGCAACGGTTTTCAATAATTAGAAGACCTGAAAACGTACTATCCCTACTGAGTAAACGCTTCAGAAAATTGTAATTTTCTGTATTTATGGCGTGCTGACTTGGCGTAGACTAACACGGTCTTTGCGGTCTAAATTAGTGCGTCCCAGTAATCCCACTGAATGTGTTCTGGGTCGTGCTGAAAAACTCTTTATTATGCAGACTTAGAATGGATTCTAATCAGAATGGGTCAATTCTCTCTTTATATTTCTGTGTTTTTGTCTTACTTGTGCCCTGCTATCTTTTCCCCTCTCTTTCCCTCTTTCTCTCTTTCCCAGTCTGCCTTGCTTACTCTCAGGAAGGGACCTGCTTCTGTTGTCATGGCAGCGAACCAAGGCAAAGCAATGTAACACCTGAGTCACACACATTGGCAGTGTGTGTGTGTGTGGACATATATTTGGAGTGTGTGTGTTTATGTGTGTGTATGGGTATATATTAGGGGTGTGTGTGTGTGGATAATGGTTTTTACCTCCAAAACTGCCCAATTGTGAGTGAGTCAGCAGCATTTTGTGTCAGTGAGGAATAAGAAAAGCACAGTCATCGTGATTATTTCCACTATCAGCTACCCAGGAATTTGGCAGTAAAACGTATTACCAAAATAATCACCGCAGTGACAAAAAGCAGGCGTGACCAGAAATTGTAATCTCTAAAGATGCTCCAGTGTTGAGGTTAGCGGCATTTCAGTGTTAATCAGGCTAATCTGTCTGTCGCTGCTAAATTAGCACCATAAGCATTGCCACTTACACATTTACCATTTATAGCAGGCTGAATACAAATTCAACAAAAACTAACATTATAAAAACTAAAACTATTTTAGTTTTTTAAAACTATTTTATCAAAGCAGAACTTGGGTCACAGGACAGGTGATATTGTGGCACAGGAAGATTGAGTTAAAGATACATTTACATTTTAGGCTTTTAGCTGACGGTCTTTCACAGAGCGACTTACAATTAGTGCACAAAGAAAAAGCCTGCATTTGTAAATCACCAACATTCCAAGTAGCAATTAATGAGAGTGTAATGGTCGTGCCATAACACACCCGTGATAAGTAATCCTGTTTGTCACAGGAGTTAACGTGTGGAAGGGAAAGTGGAGATGTTTCTTCAAGGATAGATAGGAGAAGATGTGGAAGAGGCAGAGGTGTAAAAATCCAGGGGTCAGAAAGTAAAAGTCCTGCCACGTGTTTCTTCCACCCATGAACTCAGCCAGCTGACTTCACTAATTAGTTCTACCTCCTGGTTGAAGAATTGTTCTCATTAACAAATACAGCAAAAGTCTGTACGGCAAAAGATGGTAAAAGTCTGTACCTGGATTCTACACCTCTAGGAAGAGCGCAATGGGAATCAGGATGAAGAAGATAGTTCTATGGTGTTTGGTTGTAGCTCTGTAGCTGTATCTCTCCCCTGTCCTTTCACTCCTGTTCCCACACCGCCACACTGTCCTGCTTCTCACCTCCCCCACTCGCAAACATCGCAGTCTCATCCATGAGGCGGGGTCAAAGGTCACAGAGCCCCATAATGCCACTCCATTGAATCTTGTGACAGCAACGGGAGGGGGGCATGGTGGCTTACCCTCCAGGTTGTGGAATTCTTGCCACGTATACTAGTGTGTGGGGTTATCAGGACCCTTAAAAAATATAAAAATACCAAAATCTTGTATGGAAGAGTAACAGTCCTGTGTGGCTTTCGTTTGTCCTGTTCTGACCAATCCGGTGAGCGGAATAAATCCATATCAGCCAGAAGATCTGTTTCATAAATTATTATAATGAACGGTATGTAATCTGCTCTCAGTTTTTGAAAACAATCCGTATAAAAGTCCATGTTGCATTATCGGCCTTTTCCTTTACATTCAGTGATAGATACACACAGCTAGGGCATCTGAGGCCCTCGGTGGAATATTTGGGAATGTGTTCATATTAGTGCTGCATTGATAATCAATCACTAGGGGAGCAGGGGGAAATTTGGGAATGTGGTTTTCCCTCAGGGAAATCTTTGAGAATTTTCTTCTGGAATGTTTCTCTGTTTTAGATTCTTATTTATATTTTTGTTCTTTATCTTTGAGTTAACACCAGTCCCCATCAATGGCGATGAGTGTTATTTTAACCCCGCCCCTCTCAAGCTATGATTGGCCAGAATAGGGACAATTGTTCTTTCTCATCTAATTTTAGGTTCTTTGTTGATGCTAAATGAAATATAGAATGCTGACTATTTTCATCGCCATTTTGTCGTGGATATTTTGTGAGCCGCGAGTCATCTGTGTCATTATTTAATAATTAATGAATCAATTAACAGATATATAAGAAATTGTAGGGGCCAAATCTTGATGGTTACACCACAGGAGAATTGTTAATAAGTTTAATAAGTTTTTATTATTACATTATTATTGCATTTTCAGACTGTTAACGGATTGCAATGCAAGTGTGTTCCCTCATTCTCAGGGTTAGTCTAGAATCATTCTTTGCTCTAACCTTGAGGGCATTTGCGGTGAAGCAGAAAAATGAGGGTACATTCAGGCTCCTTGAGCATTCCGCTTAAATCAGGAGCGTGAAATACAACACACCTGGACACGCTTGTTAATTAACCGAGGACGTGCTCCAGCAGGCAGAAGACAAGTCGGCACTTATGAGCAAATGGAAGCCAATCACACCTCTCGCACCCAACTAATTGAGTAAACCGCTATAACCACTGCCCTCTGTCCTCTGCTTCTTTCAGGCCTGTGTGCGATGTCCTTCTCTGGGTCATGTGACCTGCCTAACTGCCCCTCTCCCGTCCCGCAGGTGTTCTAGTGATCCTGGCACTGCCAGCAGGACAGGTATGTCAGGAGCTGCACCCCAGTAGGACGCCTCGGGTCCCTCCGAACCCCGCCATGACGCTCTCCTCGGAAGCCCCGGCCTGGACCAGTGGCACAAGCCAGCCCGCCTCGCGGGTTCGCACCGACATCCTCAGTGCTCCCCTCGTCCCACAGTCAGTGAGTCTCCCTTCTCTTGTAAGGGCGGTACTCCCCCTCCAAAATTCGAGGAGTGATGGTCTGGGGTCTCCAGTCAGTACAGTGCAGTTACTGTCCAAGGTGGGTGTGGAAGACTCCACGGACTCTGGGAGGTCTTACTCCACCTCTGAGCTACAGCTGTCCTCCTCCACCTTGTCTTCTTCTGCTTCTGACATATCAAGCTCCTCCCCCACAGCACTGAAAAAGGAAGTGGAGCTCAGAGGCTCCGCCCATCCCACACTGGTCCGGCCCCACCCCATTACCCTGCGTGAGGCACGTGCCTCCCCGTCGGATGGCGGGACTGCCACACCCCTCTCCCCCATCTCCACCCCGACCGCCACCCGCTCGCTCGACATCGCTACGGCAGGAAGTGACATCACAGCACACAACACCACGGACGTGTCCCCTGACGCCGGCTCCCGCTCTGGGAGCTCACCGGACGGTGCCGCCGGCTCCAAACTCGAGCCCATTCCAAGCCCCGGCAGCACCGTGTCCCGCTCCAGAGGGGACGAACCTCCGCCGGGCGCCGGCTCCATCACCGCCGAGCCGCCCGCCACCGCGGGTGACCTCCGCAACAGACTCTTCCCCGCGGCCAATCAGACGGGCGCGGACTCGATAGTGTGCCTGGGCAGGATGGACATTGTGTGGATGGTGCTGGCCATCAGTGTGCCTGTCGCATCCTGCTGTAAGTACCAGGGTCTGCAGGAGTAGTTGTTGGGTCGTCTTATTCAATAAGGCTCTCTGAGGACCCTTTAAGACATGGAAAACGAGTTTTGGGGCTCCTATATTTGAGATGAAATGAAGACCCTGGTTGGTTGATTCTCAGCCTGTGAAACCACAGCTGTCCTAACAGTGTGATGTTTGGTAGGGAAAGAACAGTGAATACTGGACTCAGACATATAGCCTTTAGCGATCCACAGACGTATTGGGAATGTTGTTTGTTAGCTATAAGGGTTACACTGGTTCTGTCAGCCATCTATGAGGGCATGTTAGATTAGATTATATTACGTTTATTGTCTCATGTGTTCGGGCCGGGTTGAGTTCTGCCGTTTTTTCACAGCCCTCTCTGTCACCCTCTCCCTCAGCCGTTCTCCTCACAGTGTGCTGCATGAGGAAGAGGAAGAGGAAGAAGGCCTCTGGCCAGGAGAGCAGCCTGAGCTACTGGAACGACGCCATCACCATGGACTACTTCACCCGCCACGCGGTGGAGCTGCCCAGAGAGGTCCAGCCCCTGGAGACGGCAGAGGTATGTTGGCGGTGGTCCGGGTGGTGGGGGGGGGGGAGAAAGAGGTAGGGGTTACCCATGGGGAGCCCAGTACAAAGCCAGGATACATAAAATGGGGTTCCATCACAATGTGTTGGGGGTGTCTCGGTGGCGTAGCCTATGCTCACTGCAGGTTGCGACGTTGGCGGTTCTAATTATATTATATTACAGCACGCAGCCGTGAGCCGTAGCATTGTATGCGTCATATTCCTCTCCCTATGGGATCTGAGCACACTTTTACAGGAATTAAACCTTTGTTATTGCCTAGTGAGGTGAATTTAAATACAATAATCATACAGCCACGAATGGCGCTGTGAAATTATCTTTCATAATTACCCGCACTCATTACTCTTAAGACCATGCGCATACACATTAACTCGAAGAGCAGACAACTTTATCTCCTGACAACTTCACCAAAGCCTGCAGGGGATTTGTATAAGGGTGTGATGAAGGTAAATTACCCCGTGACAGATAAAATTAGCATAGTGACACAAAGGTGCAGATGTTTTCTCTCTGTGTTGTTGTTTGGCCGTGACTGCAGCCTGTCTGTACATTTTCCTCCTAGTTTATGGTTCAGCTGTGCCTTTGTTTTTCTTGCAGATCACAAGATGACAGATTATGTCTTGTGATTGATTTTATTGCACCCACTCCATGTTGTTGGTGCGTTATATTAGTGTAGGATCAGAAATATGCGATTAGAATGTTTTTAACTGAACATTCTAATGCTGATGTAACAATCACTACTGTTCTAGAACACTGGCTTAGAATTTAGAAGAGAAAAAAAACATTCTAAAAAAACCCTACTCTTCAAAGGGTTAAATGACCGTCTTCGGACGTGTGCGCCCACAGGAGTCTGCAGCGCCACCTGCTGCCAGTAGAGCAGTACTGCAGACTGACGGGAAAAAGCACTACCAGGAGGCCACACTAACAGAGAGCACGCTCTCAGTGGCATGCATGTGATATGCTTACGTCTACCATACGTAGAAAATGTTGGGCTTCGCAAGCTAACCACGTGTATTGCACTCTTCAGTGTTCGTGTTTTGTTTTCTGTTTTTTAAGCTTTAGCCAAGTATTCACTTTTACTGCACCAGTACGATTGCAGCTGATATGCTGGACCTTTCTCATCATTCTGCTGCCATTCATTTTTCTTCTTTTGCTCCTCCTCTCTATAACCATTTGTCCAATCGTGGCTTAGAGTGGAGGGATGTGTTTGCGATGTGCTAGTTCTGCTCTGCTCGAGCCGTTTGGTTCTACATCAGTTGTGCTCTCTAGTGGACTTTGAGAGACCTAATGCTATGTACTCTGTCCACACTTGTGCGTTTGTGTATGTGCACATGTGCATGTGTGCACATGTATGGGTGCGTGTGATAATATGACTATGCTCCGCTATATCAGGAACAAGGAGCCCGTTTAACATTACATTACATTACATTCATTTAGCAGACGCTTTTATCCAAAGCGACGTACAGTAAGTGCATACAGAAAGGTCATCGAAGTAACTACAGAACAGATAAGAAAGCACATTCTTCCCAAACAGTAGCAGCTATCCCTAGTAATGAACACAATGCAGTTCAAAGTGAACTGGGTAAATCAGCTCTAATACAATTCTATTCAAACTATTATAAACTAGACTATCTTGAGTACACAGTTCAACAAGAGCACAAATCATGAGGTCCTAGATAAGTATTAGTCCAGGTGGAGTCTGAAAAGGTGCGTTTTCAGGCCACGACGGAAAGTAGGCAGGGTTGGCAGGGTTGGTTGGTTTAACACACAAATGTTGACAGAACGTTACGGGTGACCTCTGGCACATAACTCGTCCTTGTGTTTCAGGAGCAAGAGACCTTTGTGTCCCCCAATGGAGACTACATGGACAATGGCATGGTGTTGGTCAACCCCTTCTGCCAAGAGACGCTCTTCATCAGCCGGGAAAAGGCCTACAAGACCTAGAGGGGTCCTATTGTGACATCACAGAACAAAGAATGAAAAGGCTCCTCCTTCCCATGGCTTTGCCTTTCAAGGCAGGTCAATGACCTTTTGCATATGTCATGGAACTTTAAAGGGATAGTTCATCTTCTGGAGTTTTTTTAATATTACCTCAGTTTCGTTGTATGTTTCCAATTGCCCCAGACAGTTTTATGCGCAATGAGACATAATTCATATGCTTACAGGAGTTTCTTGTGACTGCTGGCTGCACAGCGGGTGATGTAGAGGCATTGACGAGTTTGTGGTTCAAAGAAAGTAATTCAGGTAACTCCAAAACATATTGTGGAGTGATGCAATGCCTCCAGAGGTTGTATGTATGTATATTTTCTGATTTAAAAAAAAAAAAAAGTACATTTATTCTCATCTTCAGTTGGAACTGTTTCTTATGACGCATGAACTCTGACCTTTGAGCTCAAGGACAGAAGGGGCATGGCTTCCTATATCAACATTATTACGCCAGAGAAAAGTGCCTCGTCGCAGTCACACATCGAGACAGGACTGAAAATGGTTCTTGCTTGTGTTAGGGTTAGTGTTCGGAGTACAATTTCTTATAAAAAATTTTTTTGTTTGTTTTTGTTTTTTATTACAATGTTTTTTTGTTTTTTTTATCATAAATTTTTATTTTTTTTGGAATTTTTTATATATTCTTCATTTTTAAATAAAACATTATTATGCTTAGGGTTAAGGTTAGTATTAGTTGTTTTGTTCACAATTTTGTTCATAATCTTTTATAACTTAAAAAAATAAAATGTATTAGGGCTAGGATCAAGGGTTAGCGTATTAGGGTTAGATTTTTGGGTTACGGTTAGCTGAAATTCCAACTTGCAAGAAAAAATTTGGAAATTGTATTCATGTCACTTTCAGCAACTACCTTTAGACAACCCGGATCTATTGACATGTGGCTATTCCTCAAACAGTATGTCAGCCCCCCCAATGCACAAAAACTAGGCCAATCGGAAACAAACTAAAACTTAAATAATATAGAAAATCGACAGGTGTTCTATCCCTTTAAGCTTTTTTTTTTTTGCTTTATGTATAATACAAATTCTGATATAAATAAATGAAAGAGAAGTTATTCAGTATGATTATGTGGCTGAATATTTTTATGATGTACATTTTCTATAACAGCCTACTTGTGATAAGGGTTTTTAATGTGTGTGTGTGTTTTTTTTTTTAAAGCTTTGTTTGGTTTCGGTTTTGGTCGGAAAGATGAGTGAGCCCTTGTACACTGTGGCTTTATTTTTGCTGTTAAGAGGAACATACAAAAATACCCAATTTATTTTTTAATGACTTAAAATTGAAGCCTGTTGAACTTGAATGGTAATTAAATTCTGGAGATGTTCGGGGGAGCTTTGGCTCGTGACGGGGAAGTGGGCTAAGCAAACCAGAAATGTGTAACCATGAGCATTTGTTTACAGGAATGTCAGAACACTGATTCTACATTTTATGTGCATTGAAATAGGGAAGTAAGCATGTAAAAAAAAATTAAGTAAATTTACTTAAATACTAGACCAGTGGGGTCCACTTCAACATGTGGATCTCCATAAAAAATTGGTGGATTTCCAAATTAATTTAATTGCTTAAAAACACATTTCTATACCCATTTTTGACATATGTAAGTTAGAATTAAAATAATGATAATTTATGCCACATCTTGGCAGCATTCAAAAATCTATAATAGTTTTTGTCTTGCCAGGAGAGGTACATACAGTATATGTGTTCATTGTGACACCTGAGACATAGCTATGAACAGTGACCAAAAACCTACCCAAGCCTTTCTATTCATAAACTCATATTCTATTCTATTCTATTCTACTCTTTCTATTCGTAAACTCGTACCATTGCAGATCACGCTCGTCTATTGCACTGTACATGGAGGAGGCGAGGCGGACGTTGCTGGTTGTGGTGGAGAAGGGGGCAGAACAAATAGTGACCAAGCACTGAGATTTGATATTACTTTGTATTTAATTAGTATTGGTTGCAGACCAATTGTAACCGTGAAAAAGTATTGACTATTGAGTTCACCTACTTGCACAGAGGGTGGTGTTTTAAAACTGAATGATGCAGACGAGGTGAAAAAGTTTCTTGCCCCCGTTTTCTTCATTTTGAAAAACACTTGCGTCAAAAATCACGTTTAATCTGTGGCATTTATTTTCATATTGGTAAGCAAGACTTCTTGTTCTTCTACTCTTGGCACGTGGCCACGTTTCATGTGGGATTATGTGCCTCTGCGTGTAAGGCTATATTTGAGAAATGATTTACCAGACCAGATGTTGGCTGTACAAAGAGGTATTGGGCCACGTTTGTAAGACACCTCTCACAAAATGAGGCTATGACTGGGGTTGAACTTGTATCTAACTGCAAGCCTTTTTTTTTGTATTGTAGTATATACACTGTACTTTTTTCACTACCAAGCAATAAAAGAGAAAAGCTTCAAAAGTGCATGGTGCCCTCCTGTATTTATCACCAAAGTCATGGTTCTCAGTTGCTGATGATCCACTCTATGTATCCCTGGAGGTAAAGTTCATAGCAGGTGAGTGTCATTTATCCAGTCGTTAGGCAAAGAACACTATTGGCCGCAAGCCCTTTCACCATTCGCAGCTAACTGCATGCCTTACTCTGTGAATTTCATGGAAATGGTGTTCTTTGTGCCTTTGCTAAGACTTTTCTATGTATGAGATATACGTACATTGCAGTCCGTAAGTATTTGGACAGAGACACAATTTTTGTTGTTTTGGCTCTGCACTCCAGCGCATTGGATTTTAAATGGAACAGTGACTATGAGGTTAAAGTGCAGACTTTCAGCTTTAATTTGAGGGTTTTTACATCCAAAGCAGCAAAAATTGTGTCACTGTCCAAATACTTACGGACCGCACTCTACCTTAGGGTCAGCTCACAAGACTATCCTATGCAATTGCGATGTCGTGTGGTGACCAGGTGATATCACTGGCATCCTCCACTTGTCCAAGGGGTCTGTCTCTTCCTGGCTATTTCCTTACTGATGCACAATCCCTACATTATTTGGACTCCAGGCATTCTGCTGTATGTTGGAGAGGGTTCTGGGACAGCATCCCTATGTTCTGTGTTCTATGGCCATTCTGAAGGGGGTGGGGGGGTGCCTTTGTTTCCCCCCTGGTTAAATAAAGATCTCCCATTTTCCACCGGTAGCTCGTTTCAACCACTCCACTTTGGATGGGCCGACTGAATTGAACATAGTTGATGTTACTCATCACAAAGTGTAAAATTAAGTTGGAATGAGATTAATTTATGGAGAGCTTCACAGAATAGATAAGGGTGAAGGGAATAGATATTTTGAAAGGATTGTTCTCTGAAACATCAATTGCCATTATATCAATGTTATTATCACCATTAGTAATATGCTATTGAAAAATACAATAATTGCTTCGCGTGTCTCTAATTAAACCTTGAAATTACTTGTTTGTTTGCACAAATATATCAATACGAACATTAAAAGGGATCAACCTCAGAGTATATTTGGAGATGCCAAATGTCACAGACAAAGTAGCCCGTAAAGGCAGATTTATAAACGCCTGGCATATCCAATTAAACACTTTCTCTGCAGCTGTCTGCTCTCATTTCCCCTGGATCCTGTAAGGTACGGGTCTTATTTGTGTCATTGATTCCTTCCTAGTGGGGTGGAAATGACTGTTGCCGGGCGATAAGAGAAGTCCTCTTTTTTTCTGACTGGGAGCAGATTTCCCATTTTTCTTGTCTAATTTACCCAAAACCTTCCCTTTGACAGGGACCTCCTTAGACCGCTTCTGCTTTAGCCGGTTGCTGCTAGCTCAAATGAACAGAGGAAGTAGCCCCTGTGAGAGCTATTACCGGCTTACTTTTTTCAGTTATGGTAGGCGATTGTTTAGCTAGTGCCTTAACAGTTGGCAACCTACATACTCATATATACATACAGTAGCTCATATATACATACAGTAGCTCATATATACATACAGGCTCATATACCTGTACATATCCATTCATAGAGCATTCAGATAAAGGATGCAACAACACTGCTCCACCTGGGACTCAAAACAATAACCCCCTGATTACAGATGCAGCTCTTCAAACACCGGTACCACACTGGGGCTTCATCTTTACACCCATCTACTGATGGTCAGAGGTGGAAAATCCAAGTTCAGAAAAGCCGTCCCCAGTATTTTGTTCCAACCACCTGGATTTGCTAATGAGCACAATTTTTCAGCCGGGAGGTGGACGTAATTAGTGTAAATCAGCTGGCTGAGTTTATGGGTGGAAAAAACACACGGCAAGACTCTTACTTTCTGACCCCTGGACTTTCCGCTTCTGCCGACAGCCAACAGTTCCACCGTAGTGAAGCGCCAGATATAGACCTCATTTTTTCTGACGCATTCCTGTATGACTCTGCCCAGAACACACGTCAAGCCCGCCAGGTGCCGGACCCGCTCCCCGTGTTTACGCACATCACTCATTGTCTCTTTAGCGGGCATACAGAGCGGAGTGAAAGCCGAACCGCAGAGAAGCATCGCCCCCCTAGGGGGCAATGTGATGATGACACAGTTTCCACACGCATGCTATTGTCCCCCCTGAACTGAGAGGGGAGACGGAGTCATCAATGGAGATTTTTTTAGAGGGTGGCAGTGCTGAGGCAGCTGAAAAAAGTGCCATTCCTCCCCCTGGCCAACACCGTCGCCCCCCCCTCCACATCTAACAAAGCCCTCTGCATGGGCCGCGGACCGCGGGGGACAATCTCGAATACCCAGCACAATCGCCCGGCACAAAGGCTCTCGCTTTCCAGAAGGGTACCCCACAATAAAGGGCGGCGTCATCGCAGCCTCCGGCGTGTGCAGAACGACGGGCGGGGAGCGGGGATATCAGAGCGGAGGGATGCCCGGAGACGACCACCCTGCTGCCACACACTGACGCAGGAAAATGCCTCTGCCGAGACGACGATCCTCCTACCTGGGCCAGTCGGCCCCCCTGTCCGAGCGGGCGGGCGGCGTGGGCCGCATGAGCGCGGGCGTCTCCGCCGCTCCCCGCGGCGTCATCGTGGGGATGGCGCCCACGAGCGGCGCCAGCAGCCTGGGCACGCGGGTGTCGCGACGGGCGCTGGGCATCAGCAGCGTCTTTCTGCAGGGCATGCGCAGCTCCACCGTGCCCGCGCTGCCCCAGGCGGGCGGGGGCGCCCACCGCCAGCACACCTTCGAGAGCCTCAACGGCTGCCTGCTGGAGTACCGCGACAAGGTGCACGCCCTGGAGCAGCTCAACCAGCAGCTGGAGGAGCAGATCCGCCAGTGCCTGGACCGCAAAGCCTCCAGCGCCGGGAACTGCGGCGCCCTCAGGCAGGACTGGGAGGACATCTACCGTCAGGTGGGCGGGAGCAGCGGACACGCTGGGGTTCTGGGACACGAAGAACGGGAGATATACTCCCTTTCCGGAAGGTTCTGTGAAGTGGAATAAACATTTTACAGTTATCAATAGCATGAGTTGGAGTAGTAGCGTAGCGTTAGCTATAGGCTACGTTTATTCGCTCACATATATGACACTGTCAGGATGTGTGCGAAAAATGTTGGATAGCTGAACTATTATATATCAATTTAACTGAATGTAAATCATTTGAATGAAAGTTATTCCCTTTGAACATCTTTTGGACAGGGTCGTCGACGACACAAATGATGTTCTGAATGAACAGAAGCAGATAACTGGGCGGGTTAATAACTGGAGGATTACTGTAGTAGCACCATTGTTTGGGCTTTGCTATTACCATGTAACTTATCTTTGGCATGATGGAGGAAGGACTTTGAGGTGGCATAATGGGTCATGAGGCAAACGTATACGAGAGGGCAGTTGTAGTACGCGGAAAAGACTGTACCGCACATGGAGAAACCAAGACTATGCTTTTGTTGAGTTTCAGTGAGTCGTGGTGTTTGTGTGAAGTACAGAAGGTAGTGAGTGTTTAGGCTAAGAAGTAAAGATGATGAGAAAAAGCAGTCGCAGCACAGCCTGTTAAATGTTCCCAAACAAGTTTAATGCTGCAGACAAAATTTTGAGCTATAAAAGCAAACAATGCCTGATGAACACCTTTGTAGGTAGAAATTTTGGTTGGGCCATTAAATCTGTTTATGAGCGTTTAATACCTCTTGTCCACATCAAATATAACTACAACTCAAATGCAAATGCAACTATCATTCCTCTTCAGACTAACCAAGGTGGCCCTCTGGTGGCCCCCTTGTTGTAGACAAATGAAAACCAGTGCAATCAAACCTACAAGTTTGATCTAAGAAAAGATGTAAATCTTATTCCTTCTTTTTAGTCCCACTGAAATATATTTACTCTCCAGATTTTCAATAAATATATTCTGAAGTGTCTCAGGCAGAATTGCGATGCCTCATTCCTTTCTTTGGGCCCAGACTAAAGTTGTGATGTCACGCAGGTGAGTGAGGCCATCCTGGACAACGCCCGGCTCATGCTTCAGACAGAGAACGTCCAGGCCAGCGGCGAGGACTTCAAGGACAGGTAAACTGCCGTGCCTAAGCCTGAGACAGAGTCCCTGGGCCAGCATTACCTCACGTATCGCAGCACTGGGTCAGGAGCTATAGCCCACTTTGGTTTAAACCTGTGATGATGACACATTGTTGCACAGCAATGGTAACAGTAGTGAGATACCTTCAGTGATGTATAGCAAGTGCACCATTTCCCTGTCTCGTGCTACAGTGGTGGGCCTGTAACCACGGATACAGAAGCTTCTTCCATCCTGTTCCCAGTGAGCAAAAGCCAGCATCTAGACTAGTCTAGAGGGGTGGAAATCGAGGTTGTTTTGATATAAACGGACTAGGTTAGTTAACCTCAATTTAGCTCAGCTCAGGTTTTCTAATCGGCTAGAAACTTTTTCACAAATATACGCAGGTTTTCACCTGAACGCCTAGATAGGATTTCGCCGACTTTTCACCACAAAAATGTTCACTGGGTTATTGCACAGTCTGAAAGCATTGGAGAGTCCCGTTAGACTCCACAGAGGTCAAACGTGACCGGTTTTTTAACACGCAAATGCAGTTTTTTCTGTCTCATACCTCTCTATCTCTTTTTCTATTTTTTTCACATTTTTTGTGTCTATAGATATGAGAATGAGCAACCTTTTTGTAAGGCTGTGGAAGAGGAGATCAACTCTCTGTACAAGGTGATTGACGATGCCAATCTGACCAAGATGGACCTGGAGACTCAGATTGAGAGAATGAAGACAGAGCTTGAGGACCTGGCTAGGGCCTATGAAGAGGTGAGGGGTTAGGGTTCATAGGTCAAGTATGCTACCATGTCACACGTTGGGCAAAATAGTGGAATTTAATTTACACCCGATACGAAAATCAATGCCATGGTAAGCATTCTGTTTGCATTCAGTGTTCTAGAACTCCGTTGCTTTCAGTTACCAGTAGGCAGGGCCGGATTAAGACCCTTAGAGGCCCTAAGCACTAAAAAATTTTGGTGCCCCCATACATTTGTAATTCAAAATATAAACAATAATAAACCATAAAATAAAACATGATGACACAGGAGAGAACGCTTTATAAACAGAACTTATTCATTTTTCATTAAATTTTGAAAATGGCTATAAATTTAATTAATTAAATAATTTAAATGGTAAATTCGGCTATGAAAAATTTCTGAGGTGCCCCTCCTTCCCTTGATGCCCTAAGCACGTGCTTATTTTGCTTATAGGGTTAATCCACCACTGCCAGTAGGGATTGTTACATCAGCATTAGAATGTTCAGTTAAGAGCATTCCAATCACATATTAGAGATCTTACATCTTAAAGGGTTAAGAGACATTAACTGGATGTCACACCCCACAGGATGTGAGGGCTCTGTACAACCAGCTAGCCGGCCAGCAGGTGAATGAGCCGGATGCCCCCATCGAGACGAGCCTGGACCAGATCCTAGGGTACATCCGCTCACACTGGGAGAGAGCCATCGAGAGGAACCGGGCCGAGACGGATGCCTACCTTGAGTGCAAGGTACCCAGAATCCAATCTGCTTCTGGACCGCCTGTTACAGGCTAAACTTGAGCTTAACGATCTATCACCAACTCAACACAAAACATTGCATTGTGTTTGGAATGGCTCCCTATATGCTTTATAGAATAGAATAACTTTTATTTTCCTGTGAGGGAACTTCAGTTAATTCAGTTGATTTAGGGAATCAGCCATTTTGTAGAATGTGCGAATTCTCATTGTTCTCAATTGAGAATTTCGAAAGCATCAGAATGGCCAATCCGCTAAATAGTGCACTATAAACCGAATGGGGACCCATTTCGAATGCAACCCATGTTTCTGTGATACGGTTGGCACAATGTTTTAGCAATGTTAACAATGTTATGCATGACAAACATGTTGGCCTGAAATGCACATAATCTCCAAAACGTTTCCATTTCAGCTGCACTGGATAGTTCTGGCAGGGACTCTGACCTTTAATGCTGTGCAGTTCTGTTGAAACAGATGAAACAGATGAACGACTCTTTCTCTCTCATCCCCATATGTGCATGCAGCAAGCAGACACCCTGAACAGCAAGCTGAGTCGTGAGGAGGAGGAGATAGAGAGCCTGAAGACTGAGTGCAACGATTCCAGCTGCAAGATCCAGAGCCTGCAGGCTGAGACGGAGTCTATGAGAGCGCTGGTACTACCACCGGCTGGACCCGGGGAGAACTACTGTACTGACTGAGCTTCAATGACTGCCTTGCTTTCTGGGATATGGAGTTGCCATGCTGCTGTTATATTCCAGCCCAGTCACTGATCCCCTCAGCTGTTCATACACTTGTATCTGATTTTCCACACATTCCGACATAATTCTATATGTCTTTTGGACATCAGTACACATCTTTCTGTGTGTGTGTACAGATGCATGTGTGTGTGTGTGTGTGTGTCTGTATGTGTGCACACATATGCACTTGGGCACGCATGCATGTGTGTGTCTGTGTGTATACATGCATGTGTGTGTCTGTGTATGCGTGCATGAGTGCATGCATCTTTCTCTGTGTGTGTACGGATGTATGTGTGTGTGTGTGTGTGTGTGTCTGTATGTGTGCACACATATGCACTTGGGCACGCATGCATGTGTGTGTCTGTGTGTATACATGCATGTGTGTGTCTGTGTATGCGTGCATGAGTGCATGCGTGTGTCTGTGTGTATGCATAGCATGTATGTGTGTGTGTAAGCATGCATGTGTGTGTGTGTCTGTGTGTATGCATGCATGTGTGTGTGTGTGTGTGTGTGTAGGTGTGTGAGCATGCGTGTGTGTGCATAGATAGCCCCTGACTGCTGTACTTGTCTCTTTGTGTGTCTGTAGAAGCGTGGTCTGGAGAACTCCATGAGCGATGCCAGGCACTGGCACGACATCGAGCTGCAGAACCTGGGTTCTGTCGTCAGCAAGCTGGAGGCCGAGCTCAGCGACATCCGCAGCGACATCGAGCAGCAGCGCCGCGACTACGAGACGCTGCTCGGCAACAAGATGAGACTGGAGCTGGAGATCGGGACCTACCACGGCATTCTGGATGGGGAGGAGAGCAGGTACCAGCCAACAATGTGAGTAAAGCCTCTGCAGCACTCACCATATAAACTCCATCTTTCATATGAAATGGGTTGGGTCCCTAATCTGGGTTCCTGTCGCAAGATCTTGTTGCTTGGTGACAGAAATGACCTGGATCTCCACTCTCTCTTTTTGTACACAAGCTTCTGAACCTTTTGTACACTTCAATCCGGGTCTCTCCGGGCAGGTCTTCAGTAACTTTAATAGAAGGTCATATTCTGCCCTCTAGTGTTACACATGGGCACATTTTTATGGTGGGGAGAAAGTAGTAGTAGTTTTATGAGTGTGAAGCTTTATAAACCCCAAAATAGGTAGAGCTACAAAGATGGGAGGAGCTACCATGTCTTAACTGATGTTTTACTAAAATGAATCAGCCAATAGGTTTTGCTGTAGTGTGTGCTGATTGGTTCATAACAGTTAGTAGCTGACATGACATGGTAGTATTGGTAGTACTCGGTTAAGCTTTTCCCACAGTTGCATCTTGCTGTACCGCCTGTGTCTCACTATATGAAAGTGTGTTCCTAGCTGTGTGTGGCCGTGTACAGGTGTGTTGTTTCACTTTATGTCCAAGGTGCGTAACGGTATGACTGTATGTGCAAGGTTCTATTGTGCCGTAACGTATGTTTGCCTCAGTAGGACTGAGTGTGACTGTGGTTCTATCAAGCTATATATTTTGTGTGTGGCGGTGTTATTTCGTGCCATACACTCTGTTTGTGCTGTATCTGTGTGCAGGTGGTCAGGAATCCCAGCGGAGGGTCAGGTTGAGTCAGAACCCACACCCTCAAACCTAAATAGTTCTCCACAGACTGAAGGTAGAGCTTAAAGTTATCTGACCATTTCTCTTAACCATTTGAAAAGAAGAATACATTTTTTTCTTCAAAATTCTAAGTCAGTGTTCTAGAACTCCATTGCTTTCACCAGTAGTGATTGTTACATCAGCATTATAATGTTCAGTTCAGAACATTCTAATCACATATTATTCTTTCAGTCAATTTTACGATCATGGATTCATCATGTAACTGTAAGCAGCATCATGGGCAGATTGACTTGAACAAAAAAACATTCTTAAGAAAGGATGCAGACACTTTTCTGTTATGTGGACTGACAATCAGTAGCCATACAATCAAACAACATTTTAATTATAAAAAGGAAAAGAAGTGGGAAATTCATATTCTGAAAAATACATTCATTTTATATTGTTGAATTTTCCTCCTCCTTTAGAAGACAATCCACCGAGTTACCTACAGAAGGACAACTAAAGAAAAAAACAACAGCATGACTTTTCCCTGAACTTTGACCTGCGGAATATTTCTGGAAACGATCTTCAGTTGGCACAGCTGTGCTCCTGTTTAAACTTTCAGAAGATTGAATTTGGCCAGTCCCAGGAGGCACTTAATCTGTCACTGTCCAGGTCTCTTTTTCCTGGGATACTGTGTTCTTTTGTATGAGCTTAATAAAACCCCCCAAAAAAGCAATAAAAAATACCCTCTTTCAATTGGTCCTGTAAGCTGAGGGCAGCACTTGACTTGTGGTGCATTATCATGATAATAGATTCTCTTTTTTTCATCAAAAGCCTCTTTTCTAGAGAAGCCTCTTTTCTCTTTTCTTGACTTAAAGATAATATATGTATTACCCATTAATTACACTATGGAGAGGTGGATACTCGTTCTCACCCATGACAGTTTTTATCTGTTATAAGATACAATGAGTATAGCAGAAATTTGAAATGACACAGAAGATTTGATTAGTTTAATATGGTTTTAAATACAGGAATGTGACCCAAAGATGAAGCGCAACGCTTGAGATTCTGTTTAAAAGTCTTCTTTCACTTTTATCTTGTTTTTTTTTTGGGTGAGATTAGAAGAACAAGGAATCTCTTTCAAAATTACCATAAACCTTGACCTCCAGTAAAACAAGTAATCAAACGCCCGCAATAAATGGCCTTACCCTAACTTTACCCATGTTCCCGCACATAGAAATCCTGCGTATAAATGCAGTGCAACAGGAGTAACAAAACCCACTCTCTTCATTCACTATAGCTATTGTTGCTAATTGACCTTCATTCGCACATCACGTGTACTTAAATATGTTATATGACCAGCTAAGGCCAAATAAAATTATACATAATTGAAAGTTGTGTCATATTGAATGTCTTATTTAATATTATTTTTTTAAACATCTTATTTGCCATACAATATGTGAGAGCCTGAACTGTATTTTGGTGGATGATTTCATGATTTCATGATTTCTGATTTTATGGCAATGGAACGCCGGTTTTAATACATCACTGAGTGTTTTGTAATAATAATTCACTAAATCATAAAAAGTTTCACCGAACTTAGTCAACATAAACCATGGTATCATTAAACATTTCATAATATACAATATATTAAGAGTTACAATGAAATTAGTGTCAGAGAAAAATTCCCAGTTCTGATGTTCACTTAAAAAAATATTTGTTACCACACATACAAATTTTGCTCTTGATAATCTTCATTTGTTTTTTATTTATAACTATAACCACTTACTAATTACTATTTTATTTTATGTAATATTTAAACCATTAGATTTATCTGCATATTTCTCAAGTAATTTGTGTTTTTAAAGCAAGTTTTTTTAAATCAAAGTTGTGATCATTTCCAGAGGTAGAAAGTCCAGGGGTCAGAAAGTAAAAGTCCTGCCATATGTTTCTTCCACCCATGAACTCAGCCAGCTGATTCCACTAATTACTTCTACCTCCTGGCTGAAAAATTGTGCTAATTAGCAAATCCAGGGGATTGGAACAAAATACTGGGGAGGACTTTTACTTTTTGAACCTGGATTTTCCACGCTGACGATTTCTTCAGAGTGTTGTATAGTCAGCTAATCCAGGGGTAGGCAACCCCGATCCTGGAGTGCTGTCTCCATTTCTGGTTTTTGTTCCACCTGAGCTTGATCACAAGTGTAACGTGTTTGATGGATGATGAATGGCAAAACACTGAGTACCTCCTGCACATGGGCACCTGATTAATTCACATTGATCCAGTTATGTACTTATTGGTTTGGGGTGTAGCAAATACCAGGACCATCTCTAGCACTCCAGGACCTGGGTTGGCTACCATTCAGCTAATCTCTTAAAACTAAAAATGAAGAGTGAGTAACGACTGATACTTATGGACAGAGGACAACATCCCTAAATGTTCTTCAACAAGTGATGTGGGAAAGAAATGTACAGTAATTTCACCACCCAGCTCTCAGAACTGGTTTCATCACAGATAGCCTACCTAGGCTAGCTCTGTGTCTGTATGTACTAATGTGTGGAAAGTGCTGAACTTAAATGCAAGCCTGGGGTGTGTACAGCCAACTCGGAGTCTTTGTTCATTTTCATCTGTCACTGTTCCTGCGGTAAGAACATCCACCTAGCTTCCGTTTTTATACAAACTTGAACACTCTCTTAGGTAAGGCCTGGAGAAATACTATTTAGCATTTATTTAAGTCTTCCACCATCAAAGCTTTTTTTTAACAAGGATATTTGCACTGACCAATTCTTCTGTTAAATCATATTTCAAATAAAACTGCTTCTCACTGCTCTCTTCTCTCTTGTGCTTTTTGACAGCTATTTTGTTACGTCTAAAATCACATGCCTGTGTCGGTCTGAGATTTTACGAGCTGGTCTGTTGTAATCTTGTACTGTTTAAAAAATAAGTTGCAATTGTTCCATATAAATTTGATTTATCGGTATGCAATGGACCAGTAGGGTATTCTTTTACTCTGTCATCATTTTTTTTTTTTTGTGTGTGTCTACATTTCACTTCATCCTCATTTATTTGTAACAAGGGAATTTTATTGTTATGAACACCTCATAATTAGTCTTTAGTTGTCATGTGTCTGTGCTGATTACCAAAAAATTGTTAACTCGGTGTGCCTACAGGGACACCTAGACAAGAGGACAACTGTTGGCATTCAGGTTGAGTCCTGATGGTCACATGTTTAGAATTTTTTCTGGGTTCTACATATGGGGCAAATACAACCAAAAAAAAAAGAAGAGATCTTCTGAACAAGGAATCTGAGCAAAAACAATATAGCAATTATTTCTAGCAGGGTTATTAAAATAGAGTTAGGACATACTGTGATAGGCCACACCTATGTACTTGTGCTAAGCCAGAGGTGAACTATTCATGCAAGCAAATGTGTAAGCAAATGAAGCTGCTTATTAGTAGCATGTTAAAATTAGCCTTCAAATTACACAGCGGGTTAATGTGATGAAAAGCCTTTATGAAAGTACAGTCTGGTTATACTTTCAGGCCTCGACCACACCCCGGCAGTCTCACAATCCGGTTTGTCATTTTACGATTGGCTACAGAGCCTGTCAATTTAAAAAAATCCAGCCGCGTACCACCAAAGGGATAGGTTTCACATCCGGTTGCCTTATGTTCGGCATGACAGAGCGGCGCAGCAACTTCGCGAGTGTATGTAGCCGGCTGCTAGTCTTTCTTTAAATGAAACACGTGAAAGGAGCATTTTGAAAGATTCACACAATACCAGGCGTTGTTTTTACAAAGGGCCGATACTGAACCACTTAACTTATCTGGCAAGTAAATTATACACCGAAGGTGAACCATATGTAATATATATCTATATTTTTATAAGAAAAATGGCGGATATTACTAGTAGTTGTGCTGAGAAGAGCTTGGACGATTTCTTTGCCAAGCGGGATAAAAAGAAGAAAAAGGAAAGGGGGAAGGCGAAGGAGCAAGCACCGGCACCGGCACCGGGACCTGTCATTTTGAAAAGGAGCAAAAAGGACAAGGACAAGTCAACCAAAAACGAAAATCAAGACACGCAGGTAGAGAAGGTATGCGAATAGATCAGCTAGTCGGCTCTCCGGCCAGTTTGACGTCAGTGCAGCAGTTCGCTAGCGTAGATGGCTAACTTACTACGCCCCGCAAGGTAAAAACCAACCTCAGGCTAATGGGCTAGGTTAGCAGCATTGTTTAGTATTACGTGGTGTGTGTGTGTGTTTTGGCAAGGTAATGTTACAACCATTTAACTCTACACTCACGGTGTAACGTTACAACCATTTAACTCTACACACATGGTGTAACGTTAGTGTCGGATTTACAGAAGAGAAGAGAAGAGTCTCCCGCTTTCTTTCCTCTGTGTCAGCTGGTTTGCTAACATAGTCACGGTTTCGCCGGCCGGGTTGTAAAAAACTAGCTAGGAGCTACCTGGCTATGTTACCTTTAGCTTGGCACAAATACTTTGCTCGTTTGTTAAGTCCGTTTGTCACTAACGTTAATCAATCAACAGAATATAATATCAAAGTGAATGTAGTGTTTAAAGAGTGAATCGTGGCCAGTCGGCCTAGACATGCATGGTCCCTTTCTCGTTGTAGAGCTAGCTAACGTTAGCTATTACGGCTATCATGCTAAGCTAGCAATCTGGATATCACGCTTGCCTAGCCAGTTAAAACTTTTTATAGATATTGTGTAATTGGATATGGTTCGAATAATGCACATTTACTTGCAATTATTTGAATCCGGTAGTATAAGTCGGCGTCTGCTTGAAAGCACGCATTTATTCGTAACGTTACTTTACACAGCCTGCTAGGTGGGCATCGTAACGTTAGCTAACTAGCTGCTTTAGTTTAGCTAAAGCACCACCCACGTTTTTCTAATCGTTATCCGACAATGGGTGCCAACGGGTTGACAATGTAATAATGAGCTTGTCTGGCGATAGATTGTCTGAAATGTCAGAGATGACAAATGGTAATGTTATTCCGCTACAAGGTCCATATATCTGTATGTGGACAGAATCACAACACGCGTATTAACAATATGGATTAGTGTGCGGATTTCTCTATCGGTGAGCAAAGTAACGTTATATTACGTTGTACAGATATTTATTCTGAAAAGTGACCAAAGCTGTATCATACAGTTAATCCTTTTCAGATTCCCAGTGGCATTTCTGAGGGGAGACTCCTTGGGATAGTCGGATATGTCAAGCACATTACAGTTAATGTTAGATGGCACTGTGAACTCTTATTATAATCTGTTGATACATCCAACCTATACCTCTTTACTGGGGTGTAGTTTTACAAGTACATTATGCCTATGCGTCCTTGGAAATGAGTGCCATGCTTTTTTGTGTTGGAGGGAAAATAAATTGATAAAGCTAGTGTCCTGTCATCAGTCTCCCATAAGCACAGGGGCGTAACAAGGCTCTTCTAGCCTGAGACATGAGAGCAACATGCCAGGATATAGAATGGAGCAGGATATAGAATGGACCTGCTGCAAAGTTGCTCATTTAAAATGGCTGCCTAAAACGACAAATCACATTTTGTAGGCTTTTACGTCGCATCCATTCTGTCCACACTGGTGCTGTCGTGTTTTGCCAGTTGCAGATTGCATGATTCCTGCTGTCAGGTGTGTGCAATTTAGGGGCACTGTGGTTGTAAGCTCTGGGTGTTTTTTCCCTCCGAAGGCCCTGAGTTACTGTTGCCCTTAGTTACTGTTGCCGTGCAATTGCCACCCTCTGAGCCCTGCTTACCGAATGCCATGTTTCTATGGACGATAATGTCTGTCGAAGTAGTTTCAAACAGGCACATTTCACCAGGGTTTTGATTCATGTCCTAAGACGTGATCAGGCCGTCCTGTTCCTGGAGCAGTGGCTGTTCCGCCAAAGGCCGGTTTCTCCGCTGCGAATGCTGATTTCCGACGTGCTGCAGAGCGACGCGACGGGTCCTCACGTGGCCTGCAGCAGCCGGCAGCCTCGCTGCGGGGGGGGGGGGGGGCTGGGGGTGAACGCGTAATCGGCAGGCTGTCCATGAAGCGCGCCGGCCGGCCAGCTGCAGGTCTCTGTGCCGCGTACTGGCAGCTCTATCGGTGCATGCCCTGCCAAGGTCAGCCCTCTCCCGGGGTCGCATGACGATGTTCCACTGCAGGAGCGTGTCAGTGGCTTCCCGTGAGGTCCAGAAGGGTCGGCGTTATGAGTGCACACGAAGGCACTCCCAATGCAGAGTGTGTGAGCTGTGCCTTGTTTGCATCACCAGCAGGATGCTTCTACGTACTCTGAAATGTGTAGTAAAGCCTAAAATGGCCGACTCTGTAATGCTTGGACTGGGTGTTTATTAAGTTTCAATTCGATTCAATTTTATTTGTATAAGGCTTTTTACCGAGCTGTCACAAGGATGCTTTACTGAGAAATGGTGGGCAAAAACCAGGCCTGAACCCCCCAAAAAGCAAGCGAGGTCGAAAACTCGAAGAAAAACACTCAAACGGTGGTGTGTGACCCATCTGGCCAATGGTCTTTTGTGATGTGTTCTAGGAGGAAGAGGAGGAGTGGAAGGAGTTTGAGCCGAAGGAAGTGGACTACAGCGGGCTCCGGGTGCAGGCCTTGCAGCTGAAGTACGGCCTAAGGGGGTTTTCTGAGTATTGGTTATTCCTGAGCGCTAGTCATTCCTTGGGCAGTGACCTCAGTTATGATCATGTGATATTCTCATATTGCATATTAGTCATGGAAAGGCCTTGGTTCAACCTCTGTCTGTATTTACATTTGTGTATGTGGTAAACGCATGTGTACATGAATATACCACATAATACATGAATGTATGTAGCTACATGGAATTAGAAAAACCTTTTTGTAAAAGTTCTAATAAAAGAATATCAGAAAATGTTAGTGGGAGATAGTGTGCATATACATAGAATGCATGCTAGTGAATGTGTGCCCCAAATTCTGAAGTTTCACACGGGTCTATCAAAGGTGCTGTGAACATTTAGCATGAATGTCTACAGCATTTTGTGGCTTGCTCGGGTCAGCCAGACTCGCGCATGTAGACTGCGTGCAGGATGAAATCTGCTTGTGCTCTCGCGTGGAAAATCGGCCTGTTTAATAGTATTGGTTATGGTGACCTTTCTCTGTCAGTGATGAGAAGGAGGAAGATGAGTATGAGAGAGAAGAGGTGGGTGAGGATGGAGAGACCATCATGGTCAGTGGGGAAAAAGTGTCCGGTCCGTGGAACAAGTCCGGAGCCGCGCCTGTGGCAGCCGCGCCCGTCGGTGAGTAAAGCGTCTTATGCCTGTTGGCGGCGGCAAAAAGCATGCTTGTGTCCCGTTTCAGAAGGTAATGTACCCCTTTTTTTTTCTCTCTACAGTGGAAGTGGAGGTTCCTGAGCCCAAGCCAACAGGAGTGTACAGGCCCCCCGGGGCACGAATGGGGGGCACGAAAAAGGGCCCAACACAGGGGCCGCCAGAGATCTATAACGATGCCCAGTTCCCGTCACTTTCGTCAACGGCCAAACACGTGGAGACCCGCAGGTTTTATTTTATTTATTTTTTATTTAAACTTTATTTTACCAGGCAGGCCTATTAAGATCAAAATCTTGTTTACAATGACGGCCTGGCACGAATCAAAATAACTCTTGGGGACAGGTAGGCAGCTAAGTCTGTCGATGGGGTAGAAGAGAGGATAGTGTGAGAAATTGGTACGGTTTCTTTTTGGTAAATGTTTCCTGCCATCAAGACACGGCGTCTAGTTTCCCTGTTCCCATCATGCAACTGTGGTCAGAGTGGTGCGTGTACAATGAGCTTATGGCCCACTGCACCCCAAAAATGGAGAAATTGCAGGGAATTGTGCTTTGTTCACTACTGTTTGAGAGTAATGCCACTGCCCGATCGAGTAATTTTATTGGCAGATCTCAAATTGAGTGTAAGCGTGGGCCACGGTTAGGGCTGTCTAAACCGAGTCATTGGTAAATCGAGCCCAATTCATGAGCTAGACTGAGACCCCAATAATTTGAGTCCAACCGAGCCCCCATAATGCATTTTTCCAAAGCTACCATTATCTTGTCATTTATTGTAATTCCACGCCATGTTTGAATTTGCTTTGACAGGCAAAATTCAGGCAAAAATTATTCTAAACTAGTTTTGGGCTCTTGACAGAATGCGTCTTCAATGTTATGTATCCGAGAGAGTTTCCAAGAGAATTAAGCTTATTCAGAGTGCGACACCATAGTGAGACTGCCAAAAGGAGCCACTGGTGCCTGTAATAGTGGTCTCGAGTGCGACAGCTTTGGTGAAAGTAATTCCAATTCAGAATAAGATTACAATTTCATAGCACGCCTCGGGTGTCCGTTTGAGCTGATGGTATAGTCTTTTTTTTTCTATATATTTACTCTTTTTAGAAGAGGAAAAAAATATATATATTATTTATTTTCTGGACATTCATCAAGTACTGAGTGGTAAATTGGGTCCAGCTCTGTGGATATAGTTATAGCTGGGAATGGCAACTCTTCATCAACCAATCATACTGATTGGCTCTGAAAAGTCCATTTGAGAAGTAGGTTTTTTGGGAATGTTTATTCAAAAGTCTAAGTCAGGGTTCTAGAACTCCATTGCTTTGAATTTACCAGTAGTGATTGTTACATCAGCATTAGAATGGTCAGTTAAGAACATTCTAATCACATATTAATCCTTAAAAGGGTTAAGCCCTGATTGATTCTGAAAAGTACATTTTTAAGCCCGGCAGCTGAGAGCTGTGTGTGGAGTGGTCAGGGGCTGATGGCGGCCTCCATTTTGTTTTGCGTGTCTGCTCCAGGGACAGAGAGATGGAGAAGACCTTTGAGGTGGTGAAATACAAGAACCGGGCCAGGGAAGAAGGGGGCGGGGCCTCTGCTCAGCAGCTGCAACTGGACAACCAGTATTCCATCCTCGGGGACAAGTAACCTCCCCCCCATTGCCAAGCCCCACCCAACATGGCCCTGCCCCCTACCTGTGAGCAAGTGGGAGGGAACAGAACTACAGCTGTGGATTAACTGCCAGTCAACACACGCATACATACACTCACACACTCAAACGCATGCGCTCTCCCTCTCACACAAATGCGTGCACACACACGGACACAGTCACACACACACATGCTTCCTCTTTCTCTCTCACACACACACACACACACACACACACACACACACACACACACACACACACACACACACACACACACACACACACACAAACACAAACAAATACATATGCTTTCTCTCTCACACACACACACATGCATGCTCTCCCACTCTCATACACACACTCACACATTCTCTTTTGTGCTCTCCTTTTCTCTCTCACACACAAACACACACATTCTCTCTCTCTGGCACACATGCACTGGGCTAGCACAGATCGCCACCTCACTCAGCGGGCCTTTATTGATTGCCGCACTTTTAACGTTAGCTACAGGGGGTGGGGCAAGAAAAAAACCAATTTAAAACCATGATCTGCGTGTGAACATTTAACGATACTTCAACCATCTTATTTTTATCACGTAACCGTGGCAGCGACGGCGCATCTCGGCCTCTGCTCACGGGCCTGTAGCTTGGAAGAAACACCGCGCCCGGTAAGATGTGGCTGTGTGGCAGGGGGCCGGTTGACCTTTAACCGTTGTCATACGGGGATACTTAGGCGTCACCGAGCAGCCAAATTTCACACTGGGCTGGGACGCAGCAACGACAGAGGGGAGACTACCTCAGGTTCACCTCAGCGGATAACGTACTGACACAACCTCAGTGCGGTTGGCAGTTTGGCAAGCGGCAGCGATTTTTAAACATTTGTTTTTTCCCCCCCCCACACCAGGGGGGGGGGGGGTGCGGACCTACCTGCTGTTTCACTCACTCGAGAACCGAGGTTCGGCTGACCTCCAAGAACGGGAATCGCTTTCAAACCTGCTGGCTGTCGGAGAGAAAAGGTTTCGATCTGCTTTACACGGGAAACAAAAAAACAAAAACAACAAAAAAAAAAAAAAAAACTTTAAAGTGGCCTTATTGGGGGAGAAATGAAACTGGGATCCTCTGACTTGTCCTCTGAGAAGAATCGAGCTCTTTGTTTCACGGGCTGTAATTTGATCCTGGCACTTACCACTCCCACGTCACAACCCCCCCTTTCCCGGCTTCCTTGTTTGAGAATGTAGCGCGGAGCTATAGTTTTGGGTACCCAGCAGAATATACCACTGAACTGTTACTTGTTTCTCCCCTAACCTCCCCCCCCACACACACCCACGCACCCACCAACCAACCCTCTTCCCCCGAATACTTTTATTTTGTGTTAACATTGGCAAGCCATTTTGTGGTTAATATTAAAGGTGTCATTTCTAATTGGATTAGAGTTCACTTTTTTTCCATCTTTAAAAAAAAAAAAAAAAAATGTTTTTCTTCCACTGGTTTTCCATCGGTGTTTTTCTACGGGCTTTGAGCTTGCTGTGATGTACCTGCCCCTTGGTTTCTAATGTGCTGCTGCTGCTGCTGGTGCATTATACTGGGGTTAGTTCATGATGACATGAAATGAGAAATCTAACACCAGTCCTGATCATGCCGAGTAGTGATATGCTGTCGCTTCTGATCCTGGAGAGCCACAGATTCTGCTGCTTTTAGTTTTGTGCCTTTTAGATCAGTGATCGATTTAGACCCAAGAAACAAGGTGACCCGAGTTAACTGTGTAATGAACCGCTTTAACCGATCGATTGCTGTGCTACCCGAGTGCTGAGTCGCAGCATACCCAGGAGTGAGGCCCGCTGAGGTACAGCGCCAGGCCAGCAGGTTAAATGCATTTGTGTCCGTGTATAAAGATGGGTATGTAGAAGAGCTTTTGTATTTGGGCTCCCTGGTTATGGGGTTCTCCGGAGCTACAGAGAGCCTTTGATTGGGGATAATGGGCATTTCCTGGTGGAGCGGAGGCCTTGCAGCAGAATCTAACACCCGTTTAATGGACAGTGTGCCGTGTGTGATTCTGTGGTTAAAAACATCTGCCGCATTTCACACGAGCTTGTGCAAGATGTCCATCCTGAGCAAGGTTATAGATTCACAGCCATATATAGTCTTCCCGTCGGCACAGTTTCAAACCTCACTCGGTCTTTGCGGTTAGAATCGACTTTTTCTTTCTTGGAGCGAACTATTTAAGAAAAGTATCTTAGTCGCCCCCGTCTGTGGTTGGCTCAGTATAATTGTTGCCTCTGGGAAATATAACTCCTTGATAAGAACAAAGAGTACAATTTAATCACCTTGTTTTCAGACCAGATACGATGATTAAAGGAAATTTCTTAAGAGCTGGAGTTTAGCTGTGCAATAAATGCTTTGGCTCCATGTCGAGCTTGTTTGTGTTACTTAAAATAGTTTGTGATGGGTCATGTGTATTCTAAACCACGGGAATGATTTCCTGCATTTCACTTTGTAAGCGTCTGCATTATAATTAAATTGGGGGCATTTGGATCATATTGCCTGAAATTCCCTCACCCTGTAAGTACATTACATTTTTGGGTGTAAAATGGATGCTTAGTCCTTGAGTTTATTCGTCAGTAGGAAGCATAAACCTGACTGGCAGCATGGCGGTCCTATCAGGTCATGAAACATTTTCCAACATTTTTCCAGGCTGTCACATCACCTTTTACAAGGTAACACAACCTGGTTGGTTACCCACCAAACTGGCTGCTAGTGTAGAAATCTTACCAGTGACGATCAAAATTTGACTAGCATTTAGCTGGTGGCTGGTGTTAATTTCACATCCTGGTTCTTGTGCATTATGTATTAGCGGTGCCGTACAGTAATATACGCACAATGTTTTCCTTTATATTCACAGGAAGCTAAGTCGCTCTCTGAACCATATATTTTCTCCAAACCTAGCTGACCTCCATAGTGCTCACCTTTGTTGCTTTAATTCACAGCAAAGTACAGATGCATCATGGGAAGAGGTTTCACACACGCCCTCAAACGACACTCATTTCTATCAAACTAATCAAGGATCTCTCTTTACTTCCCCTTAAACATGAAGCTTTAGGTTACTTTCCTGGTATGAACATTTTTAAACTACAGTGTATATCATTTATAGTACAACAAAAAAGCAAAAAAGATAAGCAAGCAGTTTTGTCAACAAACACTGATTTATTTGTTTGGCCATCGGATTAAAGGAATCCAGCTTTCCATGTCGCCAAGGCCACAAAAAGTGCACAGAGGAAAGCTTCGGCCTCGGAATGTGGGCGCGGATCGTTCGTTTTCACATTTAGCTTGAAAGATTAACCAGATGACCCGCAGGTTCATGCGTGTGTCCAGTTGTGTTGGTTTAAGACCCCGTTGATGCATCCAGCCCTTTACATGGATCCATTTTGACGTCTTGGAGCTGCGGTGGTTTGCACCTGGAGCGAGGGGAAGGTCTTCAGAGCTAAGCACTGTGGGTAGTGTGACCCAATGGTTAGATAACAAACTGCTTAAGTCACTCCGGGGTAGCCAAATACAGTCATTCAGTCCACGTAATCCCTGTTGTGACTGTTGGTAACAGAGCTGTAATTTGCCTTACCGTTGAGGCTTTAGCCAAGCATTCACAACCAGATCACCCCCCCCCACCCCCTCTGTGGGACACAAGTCTAGTCTGAAACAATTACATTTTGAGCGTGTCCATTTTCGTGACTGAAAGAGCGCATTCTTGTCGGACATGGTTTGCCCTTTCAGTCCAACCGCAATGCGTTTTGCGCTTGGATTTTGTGTAACCTAATCAACCAACCACTACTTTTTTTTCTTTCTGACAGAATACAGGTTTTGAAGCATGATAAACAGTTGACTGAGAGAGGGCAACAAAAACAGCACTTTAATCTATGACTCAGCGAAACGGAAAGTGCCCTGTAGTTACGACTGTTTGGAGGCCACACGGTGGACACACGATGCCGCACTGTGGTTAGCACACAGGACATGATGGGTCTAGTTTTGAGTCAGATGCTGCTGTTTTGCCATTGAAGCAAAGGTATGTAACCAAATGACTCAACTATGAACGGTGGAAACTAAATATTTGAAAGGTGCACAGTGTGCAGACCGTACTGTAAGTTGTTTAGCCTGCCAGTAAATTGCATCTGCAGACCACACCGGCGTAGTTACGGTTTCTTATTTTCCCCCAAATTCTGACATTAATAGTGCCGTCAACTCTTCAGAGCTGAATGTCGCCAAACTGCTCTCTGTTGAGGAATGTTGCTACGAGCCGGACTGGGAAGTACAATGAGAAACGGAGATTTTCTCATGCGGTTCCTGCATTTTGAGGCATTGCATTATGACAAACACAAACTACACCAATAGCCAACTTGCATGACACATAATCAATAGGTCAATGTCACTTGATTCATCTTATCTCTACACAAAATAAAGAGGTGTTCTCTAGTTCCCTCATAACTAGAACAGGAGCTGCTGTCAGGTTAAAAAAAAAAAAAAAATTTCAGATTCATCACCATCAAGTCAGCGTGTGTTGGTGTGTTTTTGTGTATGGATGACTATGTTCGTACTCAGAAGCATGTGAATTTTACAGCGCTCAAATCCACTGAGATACCGTGATACAGTGGTCCTGAAAATACAATGGCGCTACCGTCTTTTGCCAAAAATGAAAAGATGCAGGAGATGGTTTTCCTCTTCCTTAGGCCTTGCTGATTATGCCTCAAAGCATCAGAATCTAAATAAAGACAAAGGTCCTTTTTAAATACAAGGCAAACCCTATATAATCAAATACAAAAATACACTGACGTTTCTGGGCCTTATTCCTCATGGCAGGCTAACTGTGCTAAGACCTGGAAGACCCCTGAATATGGAACATATGAACTAGCAAAAACACTGTTCCGGGTGTTACTCAGCAGAATTAGCCAGCTGCAAGGAATAGAGCCCTGTACAGTCTAACCACAGAGTGCATTACATTTCATTTACTCTTTATCGATTTTGCCAACAACGATACATTTCTTTTTATTAAAAGAAAATTGGTGTAGGCTATATGTTTGATTGGACAAATTATTTGTGCGATGATGGATATTTAAAATATTTGCACAAGGTTTTGACGCCCTGCTGGCTTTACAATGGCTTTTATAGGGGGCATTCGGGGCTTGTGGTTTAAACCAAAAAAATAAATAAAACTGCTGCTCAAGCTGCTTTCTTACTTTAGACCACAAACCCACTAATGCCCCTATAAGAGCCATTATAAAGCCAGCAGGGCGTCAGAAACGTCCATTAGTCTTATTCAACGCTGAGGAATAATAACGCCTCATAAATGTAGTCACATTATTTAAAAAAACCGGCTTGCAGATCAGCAATACTGGACTTATACATCCTCTCCCACCCCCAAAGTAAACGAGCTAGAGAGAGGCGTCATGGACCGCCTCCCAAATGCCTTTCTAAATCACGGACTTGAAGAATTCTTTATTTTCTATAACAAAACTCATCTGTCCTGTTCAGGCAAGTTGAATATACACGAGGGTTTATGCCATATTCTTCCAAAAACTACCCAAAGCCTGTATAACTCACTTTATTGGCCTTTCTGTGGTGTCCCTGGGTCCCCTATGACAGAGAAGCAGCCAGGACAGGGGTGGGGAACCTTTTTGGATGGGGTGGAGGCTGCCCTCCCCATGCGAGTCTGAGTGGGTGTGGCTTGAGTCCTCCCGACCTGTGGGAGACGACCAATGAGAGCTCTCCTCAGACCTGAGCACTATTACTCAGTTTTATCTGCCTGTCTGGAAAATGCACAATTCACAGCTCACCTGCTGCTCTTCTTCCTGAATGGTCAACACTTCAACATGTCCATTTGGGATACTTGGCGGTGTTCCCTGTGGTGGAAATGCGTTGGAAAATGCTTTTACATTTGGGAAATATTGTATTCATCCTCTTGCTGACATGATTTCTCTAGTACTTGAAAACTGCGTATGTTATAAAAAAAAACTATATATATTTTTTTTAATCACTGGAATATTATTTCATCCCTGTCGAGTCAGCACACTCTTAATCTTGCTTGCCAAATCTTTTACGATCCCTCCCACCCCCTCAACAAAGAATACATAGTTATGTCCGCTGGTTCCGTTCTCAGATGTTCCGAATTAAACAGAACACAATCCTCCTTTATTCCAAGAAGCAAGTGAATACAACTTAACAAGTGAATGAAACATTTAATAGAAAGCTTGGTAAGAATTAACCTATTACCTACTGAAATGTGATGCTGTTCTCTTTTGTGTTGGCTGTTTGTAGGTGTTTGTAATGTAATGAATCCCTGTGTGCAATACACATTCGCTTTGTAAGGGCATGTAAAGTTCTATTCTATGTAATATTCTCAAATCCTGCAACATCATGGATCCTGTAACTCTATAGACTAGTTACCACACAGAGAAAAGAAATAAAAGGTTGGATTCCAAATAGACCGTACTACCCCTAGAATAGCCACAATACATTTGATGAATTTTCTGTGTACAAACACTGAAATTACCATATAGAACTTGAAGCATAAAACTATATTTGAATACCCTGAGGATACAAGGTTTTCAAAATCAACAAATGGACAAAACATTTGGATTTCACTTTAATACTCTAGATTTTAATCATGAAGAAAATACTTCGATTTTAATATAAAATTTAACACCAATTGTTCTCTTTACGATACTGTCATCTTGTGTCTTTACGGTTTACTTTAATTAAAACAGCTATTTTAAAATTAGATTTTTGCAGTCTCACTACAACAAACGGCTAAGAACAGAGAGCCAATCAGGACTAAAAAAAAAAAAGTGTCAAAACTATAAGCCACACCCTTTTCTGTGGGCACTACAGGGCAAAAACAGAAAAGCTCTTCCAGAGATTCTGGCATGTGGGCCTCATCTTCTGTAATAAGAACCTATGTTGATGCTTATGAAGATATTTGATTTTATCTCACTCTGCAAAAGTCCTATTATTTTGAACGTGAACACAACAACTACAAAGTTATGTTTAAAATTCTAAAGGAATTTTTTAGAATTGAAAAAAATATATATTTATGGAGATTCAGTCTGCATGCATAACATTATAGAGCAATATTCACAGGAAACAGTCCAGACGATGCAATTTTACAAGGCTGCTATTAGATTTGTTTTGGTACCAAAGAAAAACCTTAATAACTATTATATGCATTGGAGTGTAAGCCCATCATCCCCATTTAATTGATAACTTAGCCAATAATGGTCTAGACTGCTGGGTTTTACTCTTAATAAAAATGGCATTTTACCTGCAAGTCAATATTTATTTGGATAGCATAGTAAAAATAAGTATTGTAGTTGTAGGTTAACTCGACAGTTGTATAGAGGTTCCCATGAATATTTAATACAAGAGCGACTTGGATGCCGTACATATTTCTACATGGAAAACTAAGGGTAATAGGACTTACCTTCAGTGTTGTGATTTGGGTAGGTTTAGCGTAAGTATTCAGCGGGGCAGCCGACGATAAAGTCGCGGCGATGGCGAGCGAGCAGAACAGCAATAGCGTGAACTTTGCCATCTTTTACCTGTCCGCTAGGAAAGTGAGAACGGTGTGCTCGGTGTCTGCGCTTTATCTTCACACCTGTGGCAGCTGGGCGGGTCAAGGCAATGTTTTCACCCCGCCCACAGTACCTGCCATAATATTTTTAGTTTATGTTTTCAGCCGCCACAGAAGTCACACCACCTTATAATAAATCAACAAGTGCCCTGAAGCCCAGTGGAAAAAACCGGTAAATTGGCAATAAAGTACATAATAAACATTAATGTGTCACATCCTCGTGCATAAAACTACTCCTTAAAACTACTTAGTTGGGGTTGATACTGCCGTTTTCAAAGTTGTGGTTCATTTGACCCTTCTTGACTGGACTTGCAGAGATCTGAAGGGGTTATATTTGTAGAGATTCTATTATCAGCCATTCCTACTCAACAAGACAACAATGATCCCAGTTGTATTTTCAATTGAAAGAAATTGGAAATGGAAGTCCTTTTCCTTTAATGTTGAACAATCACCCGCCGGCATTACCGTCACCAAGAGACGGTGGTAACAGTCGCCGGGGGACAGAAAAGAGAGCGACATGAACATTCAGATTTAGATTTCAATAATTATAACAATTTAAAGTTTTCAAGAGTTAAAAGTTATTAACAGGTACGTGCAAATGCACTAAATGAAAACAAACGTAACGAAAAATAAATATTAAGAAGTCTGAGGTACAGTACCAAAAAATCAGTTGTAAAAAATACTGCAATCATAATTGGAAGATACAAAAAACGTACATTACAATAATATCAGCAGAAAAATGAGCCATATTAACATCAACATTATGAGTTCACAGTAGTTAATCCCACGTTAAATTTATTTGCGTCAGACTGCAGAGCAACAGATTTGATGCACTTTTTCCTTCACTTTGAGTGACAAAAGTTTTTCTTCACACAACTATTAATTTCAGCCGCTGCTAAAATGCTGTTGCTTTGTTGCTCAAAAGTACACTGAAAAAATGTCTGTCTTAACAAGTATTTTAGTCTTGTAATGAGACTTAAAAACTTTTTCTTTTTTTTAAGTGGAAAATATTAGCTTGTTTTAAGTTACTTTTTGCTTGACAAGTGAAATTATCTTACCCCACTGGCAGATAGTTTGATTCTGAAATAAGATTCTGAACTCTAAATATAAGATTAAAGTGCTTGTTAAGATTTGGTTTTTGCAGTGTAAATATAAGAGGAAAGTCTTGTTACACTGGCCCCTGGGCCTTAGACTTACATGTGCCTGCAGAACAAAATGCCTTAAACGGCTCAACGGACATCAAATCCACCGAACGGACACAATTGGGCCCGCGTTTCAGATGGAATGTCAATGTTAACAAGTCCGTCTCCTCCAATGTGACTGGCTTCCCAGTTAGCGCGAGGTCTTGCAACATTGCCATTGTTAACGTCACAGGAACATTAAAATGGCCGCCCGGGACGCAAGCTGCTTTTTTGTTTTTTGGTATCAAAAACGTGTCACAAAATGACACACCGACGTGTCATAAGATTACACACCAGCCAGAGATGTGACCGCAAGGAGAAAGCGGCCGACGCTGAGGTAACTTGGGCCCGCGGCTCTCTTGTCATCTTAATGTCACCTGATGTCACTCCCGTGTCGCACCGTGTTTTTACAACGTGCACCGCGAAACACGTCAGAGTGTGACAATGCAGAGGTGCCAGCAGCATGTCAGGTCATATTATTTTTCGGCCTGTTCCCGTCTCCACGGCCTGGAAAGGGCCAGGGGAGCAGCAGGGGGGTACAGGCCGACCCCAGGGTGGGACACCGCTCCTGCAGACACAGCAGACATTACGGTACCAGCTGCTGGCTGAATCTGTCGCAAACCCCCCCCCAAAAAAACTTTCATTATAACCCCAGACGGAGTTATAACTGACAGTGTTGCATCCATATCCCCCCGCCCCAGGGCGATTAATTAGCTTCTGCCCTGGTGCAAAGTAGAATTTCCCATTTAAATTTCAACTGAAAATGGGATAAAAATAATAATAATAATAATAATAATAAAGGAAGATTCTGTGAATTATCCCACTCAACACAATTGTTCAGTATTTTCTCCCAGTAATGAACTAACTTGCGTGTAAATCCCCTCGAGTGCAGTCATGCTGTACCGTATCAAGCGGTTTACCCCCCCCCCCCCCACCCCCCCCCCCTCAATATTCCAGTTAGAAAGAGTTATGTGCCCCCCCCCCCCCTTCCTAGCAGTCATTGAGTTTTCCCTTCCTGTTACCGTTTTAGTCCAAACAGTTCTGGTGTCGGCGAGCCTCCTAGACGTGATCCACCAGAGACGGAGAGCATCGCAACCCTGTCCACTGCCTCCAAGGAGAGGACAGCTGGGTATATTTGTGTGTGTGTGTGTATATATGTGTGCATGAATGTGTGTCTGTGCAAGTGTTGTGCGTGTGTGTGTAACTATGCACGAGTGTGCCATTCCACAAGGCTTAAAATGAAAGCCAAAAAAACAACCATTCAGTCACTACCTCTTCAGGAAGGGACAGATGTCCAGTAGTTACATCATCATGTCATAACCCTCCTCCTCCTCATCATCATCATCATCATCATCATTTCTTTTTGGAAGTTTGATCAGCCTTTGCAACAAAATGTTAAAATTAAAAAAAGAAAAAGAAGAGTTCTTCCCCCGTAATACTGTGGACGAGACTAGGCGGGCTGGAGGGGTATACAGCCCACCCCGACTCCACCCTCGTGACACACCATAGGTGCCATGAACGTCCACCGGTTGGTCTCGGTGTCATACATCTCCACTGAGCTGAGGTTGGACTGTCCATCGTAGCCTCCCACCGCGTACAGCCGGCCGCAATTCGCCACCAAGGAGACCCGGCTGCGCCGCGTGTTCATGGCCACTAGGTGGCTCCACTGGTCTGCCACGGCGCTGTACACCTCCGCCCCGCTGAGAAACCCTGAGCCGTCGTAACCCCCAGCGACGTAGAGCTGGCTACCAAGGGCTGCGGCGCCGTGCCGACATCGCTTGTTCAACATTCCTACCACGGGGTGCCACGAGGATGTGTGCTGATTGTAGTACTCCACCTGCAGGAGAGGAGGGGAATTACAGAGGCTCTCCGACATCAAACTTGTGTCGTGTTTTATTATCACCTTGCAATTCTGGTTGTCTCTCCACGTCTCAGGTGCTGCGTTTTGTTCTTTTATCGTTTCATAATCGAATTAAGGTTCTGAACATTTTTGGAGGGAAAGATGACCACGTCTTACTGGTAGATCTGGTGCCTTGCTCGTGCTTCCTGTGAAGCATCTTCCTTCAACTCATGTCTACAGGATAAATGTATGGACTGCAGTGACCTGACATCATATTTTGGAGGAGAGTATACACTTGTCGGACTGGGATTGATAGTGGCAGTTGTGAATACCGTTGCACATTCCAAATAAGGGGGGGAAAAGGGAGAAGAAATAAGCTTAAAGATATATAATGAACATTTAATTCAGACAACTGTCAGTGCCAGTGATGTCACACTGCTGCAATGCTTTTAGTCGGTTGAACAGGTGAGATTACGAGACTCACCGTGTTAAAGATCTGTAGGCCATCATGGCCGCCTGAAACAAAGATCCTTCCATCGAACACAGTCACCCCGGCCGCACTGCGACTGGCACTCATCTCCGTCACTACCGACCACCTGCACAGAGAAACACACACACACACACACACCAATAAGTCTTGTTCAAGACCACACCTAAGCCAAACTAGAACAGAATACACGCCCTTTCTTGACATTACACAGATGTATGGAATAGATTTAATGTTCCATGTACTCTGCATTTTGAGATTTGAAGAACAAGTCATAACAATGTTAGCAATCAGAAACTCAAATGAAGAGTCTGTTTTCTGTCCATATGCAAGATTTAGGGCCGGGGCAGATTTGCTGATGGATATGAGACATATTTAAGATGTATTAGAAACATATGAACACACCCACCAGACAAATTTAAGGTTGTATACATAGAACATTAATTTCAACATTAAATAATAATAATAATAATAATAATGCCTTGCATTTATATAGCACCTTTCTCACCAACTGGTAACTTTACAATGAGGAGGAGGAAACTCGCCTCTACCACTATCAACTGAATAATGAATTTAGTTTCAAAAACTTAGTTAGTTCATTTAAAAAAAAGTTAATTTCAGGTACAGTTCTGTTTCAAATAAGTCTAATCCCGGGCTAATTGTTCTCTCTTCAACCAAGAACCTACTGTATGTTCCCCATTAAGAACATAGCAAACAAATTTGCAATTCCAGCTGCATACACTAGATGGCATTACTTTCTTAGATGTGAAAAATGGGCTATGTGATTTCACCACTATCACCTTCAACAGAGGGAACCCGTAAATGTAACACACACAGAAATAAAACATCACCGACAAATCGGTACATTTGTAAAACACTACTCAGCTGTGAATGTGGTGCAATGCACCCACATCTCTCTGTGTAAATACAGGCGGATAACCATGGAATGAGGGCTCTTCAAGGGGTACAGACACTAAAGACAGGGGGTGTACTTACCTGTCTGCCTCAGGCGAGTAGCTCTCTACTGAATTGAGAGAGGATTTGCCATCATAACCTCCGCACACATAGATATGTCCGTCCACCACCACGGTACCCATCGCACTAGAGAAGCCGGGTTAGATAGAGAGATGGAGAGAGTAATATGATGTGAGCTTGGGGTTGGGACCAGAGTGACTATGACTCACAAAACACTACGGAAAACCCCACCATTCCACAGACAAAACATAGTGATAGTGTAACAATTTAATATTTTCAAATGTCTGCTGAATTATGGCGTGATCATGGCAATTATCCTCATATAGAAGGACATGCACAGTATTTAGAAAGCTCTACTAGTTTCCAATACAGTTTGGACTCATTCTGGGGTAAAATTATAATTCTTCAAAGCATAAGTAAAGAAAATCTCCCATGAGCAAATGCACAGAACGGACACGCTCACCTGCGCTGGCTGTTCATGCTGGCCACACGCGTCCATGTGTCTGTCTCTGGGTTGTACACCTCCACTGTGCTGAGCCGCGATTGGCCGTCATATCCGCCGATGGCATAGAGCAGCCCATTGACCACGGCTACGCCTACGCGGCTTCGAGCGGTGCTCATTGGCTGACAGCGTTCCCAGCAGTTTCCGATTGGGTCAAACACCTCCACTACATTCAACGAGTCGCCTAGACACAGTAGGGTTCAAATAAACAAGGTTGCAAAGCACTCTTGGGCTGTCCCCCACATCAATCCCAGTTGTGCATAACTGTTATTTAGAGCCCTATGACTCTATGAAATACAGACTGCAAAACTGTGTATAAAGTGGATGGTGGATGGCGAGGGGTCGTGTGGCACCTGCACTGTTCAGCCCCCCCACAGCGTATACGAGGCCCGCAATAGAGGTGCAGCACCGCTGGCGAGTCTTGAAGGCAGGGAGGTGGGGGCGGCGCTCTGGCATCAGGTGGTAATCTTTGGCTTCGTCCACCAGGTCCCTGTCACGAGAGAAACACACACGTAAATGTACAGACGCACGCGATGGATGTACACGTTCAAGCAAACACTCTCATAAGGACAAGGGTAATAAAGAGAGAACACTGCCTTGACTTCAAATAGTGTCAAAATGGAGAGGTGCTCATTGCGGGGTTGGATTCATATCCATTATACAAATAAAAATAAAAACACTCTAAGGCTCTGAATCTCCAGTAGAAAAATACTGAAAAGCCTTTATTATTTGGCTATATCATGGTAGAAAAACACACACCCCGAGCGTGTCCTTAATTTTTTTACCACTATACAGCCAAATAATAAAGGCTTTTTCTACAAGAGATTGAATGCTTTGGAGTTTAAATTATTTTATTTTTTTCACTCGCATATGGATGCTGGACTGAATGACTGAAGTATATACGGTAGCCTCTCTATACTTCACCCTCCACCCCGACTGACTTTTAATGTAAATAAGTATCTCTGTGCTGAAAACATTCTCAAAGATATAAACATGTGCTAAAATCCCTGGAGAACTGTTTAGGCCAAACAGCCTTAAAATAAATCCAAACTGACCCAATAAGGGCAACGTTATAAAAACAAAAAGCAGTCAACAATGCAGCCATTCAGGAACATGCAATAACCCTGCCCCCCCTGGTGCAATAACCCTGCCCCCCCTGCATGCGATAACCCTGCCCCCCTGCGTGAAATAACAATGCCCCCCATGAATGAAATAACCCTGCCCCCCCTTACCTGCACTTGTGGCAGCAGCGCACCAGCTCGTGCTGCTGGACGCGGTCAGCCAGAAACTGGGGGCGGCAGAGGGGCAGGCGGGTTTTTGACAGCAGCTCGGGGAGCCGGGGCTCCCGTTCCTCCTGCTCGTGCCGTACCCACGCCAGAACCGCCTCAAACACCTGGAGGGGGGAGGCAGGGGCGGGGCAGAGGTACCACTCAGCTGAGGTCACGAAGTCGACGCTGATGCTCTCATGTTAAAAATAAATGTCTGTGGGATTTTTGCTGAGTGGTTACGCCTGTTGATTCTATCCTAGGGTGTGGTTGGGTCCCACAGACTGGTATTAAATCTGCATATTCTCGCTGTACTTCGGCGTGAGATGCGTGCAGAAGCAAACACCACTCAGCAGGACCATCCCTGCAGGCATATGCTAATCCTCCCAAAACCCTTATTTTCCACATCATAACTGAACTTGGTACTCCCACAGTCATTACGATATTAATTATGTAAAACTCTCATTATGTGCCCTACATCATATCACATACGTTGATACAAGCGTCCAGAGTGCAGAGCATGAAATTAACTTTTTTTACCCACTGGCCAGAGTGGTGTGTGGATTCTAAAAATCACCAGCTATTTTCAACATTGTACCAGCCACATTACCTTTACAGTATAACAACCTGGTTGGTTACCTGTCAAAGTGGCTGCTACAGTCGAAAACCTTACCAGCCACAATGAAAATTGTACCAGTATTTGGCTACTGATGGGTGTTAATATCAGAGTGCTGATTATTTACACATCTCATATTTTTTCTAAGAGCTGAAGGACACGAGCGGGGTGTATTTATTTTCTGCCGTCGCTCAGAGCCGAGCCTGCGACCGACCTGCTCCTCGGCCTTGACGTTGAGTTCATCGCAGCCCACCAGCTCCAGCACCTCCTCCATCCGCAGGCTCAGGAACTCCTCCGACATGGACACCTCCACAAAGTGCTGGTGCACGAAGCTGTTGGCAGCGTCATACAGCGCGGTGCACATCATGGTCTCGGCAAACTGCCGAACGCCCAGGCAGTTCTTGGGGTGAAGCCTGGGAAATGGGGGTGAATATCGGGGGGGCGGAATGCAAGAGAGAGACGGAATAAAGGAAGCAGTTGACCTATGAGCTCATCTCCTCTCAAACCAATTCTATCACACATAATATGCCATTGGAGAAGTGGGCACTCTATTCATGCAGGTATATTATTAGTATTAAATACAGGGTAGGTTGACTGAGCACAAGTGCACTTTTACAGCAATGCCCTAACGCCCCCAGTTAGCCTATCCTGCATAGCCTAGCCAAGCCTATCCAGCATGTCTTTGGACTGTGGGGTACTCTTCTGGGTACTCCAATGGACACAGGGAGAAACATGCAATCCCCACAAAAAGGCCCCGGCCAGGATTCGAACCCAGGACCTTCTTGCTGTGAGGTGACAGTACTGCTCCACTGTGTCGCCATTACGTGTGATAAAGTGCACTGTAGGGCCTGGCTGGAGCATTATTGGGGTGCGTAGGAGATGTTGGGGGACGGGGGAAGGGGGTTCACCTTTCGCGGAGGAAGGAGCAGCAGGCGTCCTTGACGTTCTGCAGCTGCAGAAAGCTGGCGCCGATAAGGAGGGCCTGTACATTCTGCTGGTCGATGGCCACGTGGCCGTTATACGCAAAGTTTATCAGGGATTCCAGGGCGCTGTAAGGTGGAGGCATGGAGAGATGCGGGGGAGACAGGAGGGGGTGTGAAAATGGGACAAATTATGAAAACCAGAAACAACAACACTCGATCAATACAGCACAGAAAAGTATTTGAATCCAAAACAAATGCTATTTGAACCCTGGGGGGTATACTATGAAGCATGATTACTGAGTTAGCTGGATAACTGTAGCCTACTAAGTAAAACCTGGAAAATTCCCAAATCTGGAAGATGGACTAAAGTAAAAAGAGCTGTTTACTCAGTGCAGTTATCCAGCTAAGTCAGTAATCCTGCTGGTCTGCTGGTGGATGTCAGTCTCAAGCTTTCCTGCATTCAGAGAAACCAGAGGCCAGATTTAGGGAGAATCGGGGGGGGGGGGGGCGGATGCGCTGAAGGGGGCAATTTTTCAGAAAAAATAATAATAATAACCCAATGTGGCTATTTAAAGAAAGAACAGGTGAGGCTTACGGGAGCATAAAATTGTGTAAGAAAACCAACATGTCTCCAGAGTTTAATACACAATGAAAACCAACATGTCTCCAGAGTTTAATACATAATGCCTTAATAAATATTAAACAACTCCCAAGAATTGAGGCATGGAGGTAAAAAGCTCCGGAACATACGTTTCCCAGAGAACATATGATGAACCTCAAGCTTCGCGCCGACACATATTTCAATCCCTCACATTTGAACACGTGAGGAACGATCTGAGGCAACAAGGTGTTAAAGTCACTGCACCTGGGGTCCATGCCCTGCATGACGATTTCATCCTGCTTGCACTCCATCATGTCGTTAGTGAACATGGCGTGGAAGTAAGGAATGGAGGCGGCGAGGACGATCCGGTGGGCGCTGAACTTGTGGTCCCCCACCTGCAGGTGAAAAATACAGGAGAGTCACTCAGAATGAGAGTCACTTAGAACCCCGCAGGGGGGGTCGATTCTCAAAACGTAGAAAAAGTTCAAAACAGAACACATTTTACTTTCTAATTACATGATGATTCTGTATTTTTGGCATGGGAACCCTAATTTAGACAGCTAATGTCTGATGGCTCTAACAATATCAAGAGTGAGCCGAGGGAGATAAAGCAGACAAACCTAAATAAAATGCATTCATTCCGCTATTTTTCACCTCACATCCTCATGGAGCCTCACAGGTTAGAGGTTCCCTGGGTGGTGGGTTCTGCTAAAGAACCCGTTCCTCCAGAGAAACGGCCAACAGTCCAGAATGGAACCGTCTGCGCAAGTTCAAATTGTGGCCCTGATTTCAATATGCAGCTCAAACGTTAAAGAAAGAACAGAAACTCTTTTGCGTGGTTGACTTTATTTACATCCATAATGCTACTACAAAAAAATAAGAAGTAGGCCTAACCTTTATGTGCTACTCTGGCCTTGATTACTGAAGCGATTTGGGTAAGGCCTGAATCCAGGTCCAGCTTCACATCAAACACGAACCACTGGACTGGACTGGAATTAAACTCTTAATTAAGACACGAATGTCAGCGACGAGCCAGCCAGGAGATTAAGCACCCTAATCTCTACTCTGGTAAAAGGTTACAGTAAAAATAATGATTAATAATTAACAAAATAAATAATCCAAATGGATGTTAAGCACCCACCAGTTGATAATACTGAGGAGTAACCGCCGACAATCCAAAAGGCCACAAACGCCATTTGAAGAGCTTCTACGCAGCTGCTCTAAACCGATTTTAAATGTCAGAGGAGGAAGCAACTGTGTGTGCTTGAGTTTTATTTTTAATTTTTACATGAATGTGTATTAAAGGCTTTAGTGTATTTAAAAAAGGGGGGGGCTTATCTGTGGTAAACCCACAGGGACATCAACACAAGAAAGGCGGGAGGCGTCACCACAGCAAGGAACTGGGAACTGCCCGAAATCCCGTTTTTCAATCAAACCGAAAGGCTTCACCTTTCTGCGGTAACCACAGCAACAATGGAGTTCTCTCGCAGCCGTCAAACACTTGAGGCTCCTGTGAGTAACCCAAGCTGGGTAAATATCTGCACAATTAACTTGCGCAGTTAAAACCCACGTCCCCTGTACAGGACAAATGTTTTCCTTTCCGCTACAGTGTGAACGCACCTTACCCGTGAAGACGGGAGCAGAGAAGGGTGACGTGTGAAAGATCACAGCCCGGCGGAGGTGTCTTTTCCCCCCACTTCTTGTAAAACAAGGTAAAGACGTCAAGTAGTAAAGCACACACTAATTACGCACCACTATAAAATCAAAAAGTACCACTGAAAATGTGCACGCTTCTGTCACACCCTGCATTTACGCCAAGCATATGTAGCTCCTTGCCTCTTTAGCTGGAGCTTTATTTTCCAGTTGGGAATGATTTAAACCTGGAAAACCAAGCACTGACTTCCTACCCAAATAAGGACCTAAGTGAAGAGCCGAGGTGGAACAAAAGCCATGAGGGAATTTACTGGCTCCTGGCTTTTGACAGAAATACAATGATGGAAAAGACATATGATTATTAGCACAGAAACCATGTACGGGTATTGCACAGCAACCCTGACCTTGGGTCAATGGGAAAATATGAATAATATCCATGCAATTTCATATGCGCAACCACATTTCATATATATCCTTACAGTCATTCAGTAATTTCATCTTTCCATCTGATTATTCAAAATCTAAAAGGCATTGGCTACAATTAATTTTCAAGGGTCAATGGTCAGAGCAGAACGGAGTCTAAATACAGAGACAAGATATGGTGAATCTAACGTGTCCTTAAAATGCATTCCTGTACACAGTTCTCATACAAAAGCAATCTCCTGCACAAAGGCCTAATGTCCTATATAAAATAATGTAATTACTAATGCACTCTGAGGCTCTGTTATTCTAACAGAAGTTTCATAGTCTCTTCTCTAGTCCAAAGGCCTCTCACTCAGCTCAGATCCTTGAGAACCGCTATGGTCTGCGCTTCATTCCTACTTGACCGATGATGACTGAAACTGTCTAAGCAATGGTGTAAGAAGCCCTAAAGTGCCCGAATAAAAAATGAGCCCTAAACCCAGGAGAATACATTTCCCTATGGCGGCCATTCTGGACAAAACAACAACTGACAATGTCCACATCCTAAAGGCTTTTCATAGCTATACTCATGACAAGAAGAACCTAGATATCAATGACTTAAGGATTTGACACAGTTTATCCCAGTTAATTTATTCGAACATATTTCAAATAATTTGAATCGCCACATTTTCAAAGACATCTTGTGACCAGAATTTTTTTTACTAATCTGCCATTACAGGACAGCAACTTCTCATTTTTGTAAATTTCCCTCTTGTCATCATGTAGGCCTCCATGATTTAAAATATCCTATTGTGTGGTTTACAATCTTTGTGTCATGTTGGGAGCTATATTCAGTTGACAAACACTGGACTTGTCATTTTCACATTGCTTGTCAGTGGAAAATCTCTTCTCATTTTTCTAAACCCTTGCCAGTAATCTCCAGATTCTCCACCCCCAGACTCAATACAAATCAATCAAGTCTTTATGTTCAGTAGAACAAAGCCTGTGGTGGCCGGCATCAGCAATCTTGTTTCTGACGCGGGTTGGGCTACTCCAGCGCGACGGTTAGAGGGCCACTGGACAATGCGGAGCGGGAGAAACAGGAATTCGCCAGGGCGCAAAGCCCGCACCGTCGTTAGCCTAGCGAGCCGTGGCTGCGAACGGGCAGGGCTGAGAGCCGCGTGGCGTGCTCGTAAACTAGGACTGGCATGCTGCTTAGTCAGGCACATTGCAGACGCGCAGGTGGCGCAAGGACATTAGCTGCTGCTCCTCCGCGCAATTAATCTGGACGCATGAATCTCTTCCCTGAGCCCCAGAGATTAGACCAAGGACACTCAACCTACTGCAGCTGTCCGCCTATCCAGTGCGGGGGCCTCGTGACGGCCAATGAACACAGTTACGTGCGTAAATGGGGAAAACTCCATTGATCGCAGACTCAGTTGACGCAGGTGGCTGATCATTCAACACCCTGAATTATTGTCTGCAACGAAGGAGACAACAAACGGCTTTTGTATAGCTCTTGTTCAAACAAACGCTAGCCTACATGACAGCATCAAGGTTCCACGCCAAGCACTGTAGACGCTTATATGAATTTAACAACATAAATGGAAAAAAGAGAAATAGAATAGACATGTTTACATGCTAATATAGCAATGACAACTGGAAGATCACATAAATGGTTATACAGATAAAACAGTATTTGGCTGGTGGATTATAGTTTGTTAAAACACACTCTTTTAGAAGACGCTTATTTAGCATGTGGGGCAAAAATGTTTGAAACCATCTTCAATAATAACATAATAATTGCATATTTAAAAAAGCTAAGTATTCATGACTGTGCAGTCTATTCTCTAAGAAAACATGTATTGTGGCCATTAATTATACCGTGTAGGACAGGTGTTGAATTTACCTGTGGCCAGTGAAAGCACCACAAAGGGGCTTTTCACAGGTATTGTCCGCTCATATTTAAAGGAATGAGTTCATTTCACTTATTTTCCTCTCTGGAGTGTGGGCCAGTAGAGGCAATGAATAACAACCACAGGGGAATTACGAATTTGACATGGCAAACCAGGCCATGAGAGCATCTCTAAATCTAATCCCAAATGACATGTAAAATTATGAGCAACAGAGGTGCACAACTGTGTGGATGACTCCACAGGGAGGGTACAAATACTCCAACCAGGTAAGACAGGAACAAACAGGTTTTTCAGTATTCAATTTGCAGCGGTGGGTGACCTAAGATTTATAGCAACCCAGTGCTCGGCCGCAAATGGATCAAGACTGTTGTCTAAATAAAGCGCATTCTTATTTGCATGGCAAGTCATATTTGCGTAGTACATAAGCAGCGCATATGTGCTGGAGCATTCTGTTGATCACTTCCAAGCTAGCAAGGTGGCAACTGGGTGTAACTTACTGCTGTTTTCATATTTAATAAACCTACCTTAGACATGATACTCAATGAAAATGAATATTAAGTTATCAGAAACCAAGGATATATAACTCTGTAACCTAGTCAGATAATGTGAAAAGCTGCATTTGGTATAGGTGGCTAACCTGTGCTACCTTTTTTTATTTGGGGTAGATTGCCATCTTCATCGCTTGGGTCTGCTGTAACAGCTACGGTGCTGGATTAATGTGCAGATCGCCTCTTACTGAGCTAGCTACAACACATAGTAAATTATTTTAGATTACAGACCTAACGTTACCCATCAGAAAACATGCTGCCTGTAAAACTGCTCTCAACTAAACTCCAGCTCTGCCAGCCACGCCACTTTCTTGCTACTTGGAATTTATCAAACTTGCTAATTTATAGGTAACGTAATCGATCACACTTTCAGGCGATTACCTCGCCAGGTCACATTGACATTTACTATAACGTTATAGGGAGATTTCCCGAACACAAAGACCAACCAGTTGGCTAACAAAGCCATGCACTGCCATACCAACAGCGTCACAAGTAAACACGTAAAATAAGAAAGCTGACTAATAAAGCTGCTTTTGCTTCGCTTCCAGCTCGAAAATGAAGCCAAGTGATCTTATCATATTAGCCTGCTAGTTAGCTGGCTTGCTAGCTACACTGTCCTCTTCCGGAGTCCAAGCTATACATACGAGACACAACGATTAGCGACAGTAATACAATTAGACGACAAAAATTACACAGAGAGAACGGAGCCTTCTTATAATTTTGCATGCCGTATTTGTGGATGGTATCTAGGTAGTTAGATACCATCCACAAATCTACCATCTACTCTGCCAAGTGCAACACGTTCAGGCAGACATTCACAGTTCTGTTTTCTCAGAAAATGAGCATGCAAGCTATCTAGATACGTCTCGGGTGCTTCTCGTACCTTCAAGGTGACGTCGCAGAGTTTCCCTTGTCTTCTGATCTCCTCCATGACCGCATAGCCCCGGTTTGGAAGGTCGTGGACTGAAAAATGCATCAAATCCTCCAGTTCTTCGAATATCATATCTCCCATCTTCATTGAGAAAAGAAGAAAGATCCCAATTTCCAAATCGCTAAGTGCAGAGATTTGAACCCTACCAGGCACCGTAGTAGAAGTGACTTGCTTCTGGTGTAGTACCCGGCGAGTGTTGATCAAATAAGTAGACTAACTTGATCGGTAGCTGGTTTCCCTCTGCGAAACGTTGAGAGTGAACACTGTAGTGTACGTTTCTCATATATGGTAATAATATTCTTACAAAATAAACATTTTTTTAAAGGTGTGATATAGCTGGCTCGCTCACTACATAACAAAAAACTAGGATTGCCAGGAGATTAGATTTTACATTATGTAGGCTACTAGGATTATTTCGTCAAAAAGAGATTATTTTGCTGGAGATAATACAGAACAATATTAGTTCACATTTGAAGTGGTGCCAGAGCAGATTAAATATCACCAATAACATTGTCAATGTCATGGTTTTATGCATAGTTTATAATAATAATAATAAGTATTATTGTAAACGGTGCAAAAAACTAGCTATATTGACAATGTCATGGTTTTATTATTGTTGTCGTTGTAACGGGTAGTCTTTTACAGTAAATAGAAAACTAGTTGATTAAATAATTTAAAAAAACAAGTAGCCAATGCAAAATCAGATTGGAGAACATTTCAGCGGACAAAATATGGATGAAACGCAAGGAGCTGTGATCGCAAGAATATAGCAAGGACGATTTACATTTTGGCGTGCGTGTGTCTGCGAAGACTGCAGTGCGTGTTCTCAGAAATTCCACAAGGCCTAGGCTAATGGAAGACGCATGACATGAAGTCAAAATTTACATTTAATGGCTCACTCTTCTAGTATTTAAAACCGAGGGCCATTTACTCTTACACCTTTCACTAAAAATGCTGACTGGTCGCAATTTTGTTTGACACACATTGCTTTTTTGTTTGTTTGTTTCTTGGGAGCATGGAATTTAGACTTCTTAAAATATAAATATATTTTTTAAAAATACTTAGTTACTGGAAGGCTGCCAAATTACTCCAGGGTTGGAAAAGAAGTATTTTGATTCAAGTAAATTTCTTCTAATTTCATTTAGTGCCTCTGGATAGGAATCAACTCAGCCAAGTGGTCCCCTATTTGCAAACAGCTGCAATGGCCTAATACAGTGCTAATCAGACTGTCAGACAATCTGGAGAAGCTTTTGAAATGTGAGAGCAGAGTCTGGGCAGTGGATAGACGTGCTGCCATGCAACATCAGTGCCGTTGAATTCATGAGGACTTTGCAGGCCAGACAACACACAAGACGTACATCTGTGAAACGATGGATCCTGATTTCACCAGGAATCGCCACGCAAGTGATGTGATCCACCACAGACCCAAACTGGTCTTTCCAGCCGGAATTCTCACAAATCCCGATTCAGCAAAAACCAATCTCGGTTCTGTTTTGCATCTCGCCAGGGGCTGAGCAGAACAGCTCATAGTGCGCAGCCATCTCCAGTCACAGTGGGCGACTGCAAATGGACAATGACTCATAGCGACATAATCGTGAAGTTACCAAGCCCCCGGGGACACCCAGTTCTCCACAGCCCCTGCAGTCTTAGTGCACAAGGGCCACCTGTCACAGGCTGGCATTGGTGGTGGCGAGAGCAGCCTGTTAGTCATCCTCAGTGTGGCCAGAAGGGGGGTGTTCTCAACTTCAACACAATGATGTACAGGAACGCTTATACTACAGATTTAGAATCTATTTCTCGGGGGGACAGTGGCTGGTTTTTTGGTGTCTTTTGGCACCAATGATTAATTTAAGTTCTTGATTGGCTAAAGAATCCATACACCTTGCCAAAGCCTTTATAGGCTGCTAATTAACCATTTTAGGTGTAAGATCACAAATACCTTTGTGATTACAATGTTCTTAATTGAACATTCTAATGCTGATGTAATTGAAAGCAATGGAGTTTTGAGTTTAAAAGCCCGTCCACACGAAGAACAGTAACTTTGAGAATAACGATGTGAGCATCCACACTGATGAACGTTCTGTAAACAGTGGCACCAAGCATGCTCCAGCTGTCTCAGCAGCTTGTAAATTCGCATGGATTTTGATTGGCTGTCAGTGTTTCTATTGTTCATCAAATCGCGCTCAGTGACCCCAACGATATCGTTAGTCACTGTCATTATGGTTGTGGTGTGGAGTCAGCCATTCATTCGGGTCAGAACGATTTTTAAAACAATATATTTAGTTATCGTTCTGGGTGCGGACGGGCCTTAATACCCCTGGCCTATACCCTGGTTGTGGAGAGGTGTAGGTCCCGCTGTTTTTTTGGCAGTACGAGATTACACACTTCTCTCTGCTTACCTGCTTTGCTGGGTCTGACTTGCTCTTCGATGACCAATGATCCAACGGTGGGAGAACGCCAACTAATTTGATTTTGGGATCTCGATTAAAACCGGAATCGATTAACCTAAATTGTTCATATAAACAAAGGTCCCATCTTGCATTGGCTCATTCCTGAAGATATTGTACATTTCTCTGTAATTTTTTTTTGCTAGTCCGTCAGGTTACTAATGACAGAAAACATTAAATATTAAATTGTTCTTCATTCAAATTGATAATTGTACTCTGTATATAAACAGCACAAAAGTAAAGACATGGACGTCAGCTTGTTAAATGAAAAGTAAACTTTTATTATTTCCTGAACCACAAAATAGACTTCTTTGGTTGTACAAATTCACTAGTTACAGTCTTGGATGAGCTTTGACCCCTGACCTTCACCCCCCCCTTCCCCCCACCCTCTTGGAAAACAAAAGCCCCCCCAAGTAAACTCAGAGAAAAGCATAAGAAATTAATTGAAATTATAAAACATTTGTGTGTGAAAATGTAGTGTGTATTGAGTATATACCATTTGCTTGGAAAATCCCAGAAGGATCAGATTAAAATAAAAAAAATAAAAAAATCACAAATGACTGATTTTCAGTTAGCAAGTACAAAACAAAGCTATAATTAGCAAAACTAAATTCAGCAACACATCCTTGCTTCAATTATGGAACGTTGATTTATTTTATTATTAAACAGCAGATTAAAGGAAGTAAATCTGAATTGAGAATAATACAGAGAAATACATTTGGGAGGACTGTAGGTATGCACACAGGTATGTGCACACATATGTACACATGGGTATGTACACACACACGTGCATACGGGTATGTACACACAGGTAGCTCCCTGTCTAGACTCATCTAGTAAATTTTGCCAGACAGGATGCTGGTTCAACCTCAGCATAAATCAGCTCCGTTTGGAATTTTACCTTTTCTGCTGTATCTGTACATATCAGTGGCTTCAGATTAAATAAACGAGACAGACACAAACATCTGCTACCTTCACCAGCTCTGTAAGGTAAGATATGAATAGCAAAGAAGATTTAGCCCTGCCCCCTGTGAATAGAAAAAAAAAACAAAAAAAAAAACATTCTTTAAAAGAAAAAAGTACCTTGCACAAGTGTACAATTGTGTTTCGGAAAAGGGTGCCGACATTTCTTACTACAGCCAATGCACGGTTCTTAGTCGGTTTCCATTTCTAGCCAGTGGCCGCACAAATTTATGTTGATGTTTTGTCGTTTGAACGATCGTCCTTAGACGGTCCGGCATAGTCTCAAATGCTATATTTGGAATGTATTAAAAGGCCTGTGTACAGGTATACAGGGCCATCAATCTGCTACCCTGGAGCTTGACTGAAAGCCGCTCAGGTCAAATGGTCTTACGCGAGAAGTTGGGGGTTCTCTCAGAGGCCTACTTACACCTTGCATTTCCATCCAAGACTTGAAAAAATTCAATTTCTAAACTATGTTTTTATTTTATTTTTTATTTAGCCCAATGGATACGTTATATCCAATTTAACACTATAAATACCAACATCCTACAGTACTGTACATACCTACAAAACAAGCATCCTGACTTCTCAGAACATGTTTGGTAAAAATCCAGAGCACCTATCGTCTAAAGTATTTTAATTAGCTTTATCGAGATTCCTTACTAAATCTAAAACCATTAAGAACAGATGGAAACTCAGAGAAATAAACTTTTAAGAGCTCTAAGCGTGTTCCAGACCTGTCATATGCACCACACTAGAACATTCTACTTCAAACTGAATAATTTCCTCTTTTGACAGATGCCAATCAGATCTGTGGAGCAATCCCATAATTCCTGGCTTCAACACAACAAAGTCAATATCAGACTCATTGCCATTTATAATCACAATGTACTGAGAAGTACCGTGGAATTCACCACCCAGTTTGGATCTCTGCACCGTCAAGAATACATTCATATGTAATGTAACAAGCACCGCATGTAGAATTATATCATTTGTGCACTAAATGTATTTATATAAATCTAAAGCTTTACACCAAGGCCTCAGTATCTCCATCAACACTCTGAAAACAGTCTATTGCCGTGAATAGCAGCCACCAGGCGGATCTCGGCCTTCACCGAACTGATATGTACTCGGAACACTTAACTCACGCGTCCGATTTCGAAGCGTCCGTTTGACGCTTTTTTTGTTTTCCGTTCCGTAAAATCACACGGGAAGAATAGAGTCAAATAATTTACGATAAAAGGACTTTAAAAGCGTTTAGAATGGAGCGGGGCGGGGGTCAGCGTAGTGTCCGAATGGCGCCGCGTCCCAGCGACGGTAAAGGTAGCGGAGTGACCGCTCCCGTTGAGTGAGCGGGGCGTCAGGAGCACCCCTCAGCGTATTTACACCCTCTGCAGGACCCTGCTATCTTACAACCACCTCAAAAATTAATCAACCTAATATATTTACAATTCATCAATCCACTACTATTTTTTTTCTTACACTAGATATTAAAACAAACAAAAAAAGAAAAAAAACTGAGAAACCTCAAAATCGTGGAGGAATTCAGAAATTAAAAACATTTGTCACCAGTTAAAAATAATTCAGCTTCTAAAACGCAAACTGAAAGCAAGAAATTATTTGAATAAAAAAAAAAAAAACACAGGGTGGGGTTGTGGCTTTTCATACAACAGCACAGCCCCAACCTGGCCACTCAGCTTGCAGAGATGTTTCCAATGCACCTCTGGGCCACACCCCCAGGTCAATGGCCAAGCCCATTACAGAGATGGCAGCTCTGACAGGCGTGAAGGGAGAGCTTGTGTGCTCACAGGGAAAATGGCTGCTGTCTATCTACATGCGCCTGTCAGAGAAGACGCTTTTGTGCGTGTATGTGTGTATGTGCGTGTGTGTGTGTGTGCGTGTGCGTGTGTGTGTTTGTATGCACGTGTGTCTGTGTGTGTGGGTGTATGTGTGTGCGTGTATGTAAGTGCGGGGGTGCATGCATGTGGGTTGGCAGTTATGTAAGAACAGCAGTCTCCAGGCTGTGTGCGTGTGGGTGTATGTGTGTGTGTGTGTGTGTAGTTATGTAGGAACAGCAGTCTCCAGGCTGTGTGTGTGTGGGTCTATGTGAGTGTGTGTGTGTGTGTGTGTGTGTTATGTAGTTATGTAGGAACAGCGGTCTCCAGGCTGTGTTGGCCGTGTCTCAACGTGCGCTTGTTGCTGTAGAGCGCCATCTCCTCCAGGGCAGGGGAGGAGGGCAGAGCCACGGACACCTGGGCATCTGGGTCTGTGTGAGAGAGAGAGAGAGGGAGGGGGAGAGAGAGAGAGAGGGAGGGAGGGAGGGGGAGAGAGAGAGAGGGAGGGAGGGAGGGGGAGAGAGAGAGAGAGAGGGAGGGGGAGAGAGAGAGGGGGAGAGGGAGGGAGAGAGAGAGGAGAGAGAGAGGGAGGGAGGGAGGGGGAGAGAGAGAGAGGGAGAGAGGGGGAGAAATAAAAAGAGTCACTGGTGTGAAAAGAACCAGGGCAGATTAACTGGATCGTACATGTTTTCAAAGCGGCCTCTCCCTTTATCCTCAGGCCATTTTATTGAGGGTTGAGCGGCGGGATCAAAAGGAAGCCTTGTGAAGGAGAGCTACTCACCGGGAGCCAGATCTCTTGTGCACGAGAGCAGAGAGAGGCTGGTGTTAACGCCTGCGTGTGCGCCACAATGCTGTGGCTACCTCCCGACTCACAATCAAAGGGGTGGGCGAGGGTTAGGAGCGACGCATGGCGCATGCACACTCAGCCTCCATGCTGCAGAGGAGCTGCAGCACTGCGAGGGGGGGGCGTGGCTGCGTACACCCGCTAATTTCACGGCTAGGCAGGAAGAGGACCACGAGACCCCTGGGAATATCTCAAACAGACTTCCCGTGTTCCCAAGGGGCTGATGGAACACTACGCATGAGTGTACCTAAAAAAGGTGTTTCCGATTAGTGCTGCAAAGCTCCACCTGCGGAGAAAGCCCGCTCAAACCAACAGCCACCCTTCAGCCCTGTAATTACTGCCGGGTAAAGACCAGCACCTGTTTTGCACTTTGATTAACACCAGGAAAAACACCCAACACCCACCTTTCTGAGATTACAAGTAACAATGACAGCAGCAAACTTTCTACCTGGTGATTAGGAATTGATCAATAAATAGACTTACCATTACGCCCAGTGATTATAAATCGGACAATATGATTTGCTAATAACCACATCGTATGCACTCCCAATCTACCACACCCACACATCTTTTAGCTCACGCAGGAAGTCCATTGAGAGCGGCCAAAACCATCCACTCAAGAACAGCGTAATGCCAAACGGCCATCTTGAGAGTTCTCTTAGATCTGACCTCATTGTAAAGACCCCCTGGGGTAAAGCTTTCCAGCGATGAACCAATCACGCTCAAGCATATCATTCTTTTGAAGTTACATTTTTAGGGATTTTCAGATTTATGGAACAGCACAGTGCAGAGAGACAAGAGGAACGGGGAGAGGGAAAGACAAGCGGCCAGATTTGAACCGCTGACGTTGCGGCTCACAACGAGCGTGCGGACGGTGGCTCTGTGCTCTTACAGGCTCCGCCAAGAAGACACCCCAAGCATATCATTCTTGAGCCCGATTGGTTCATCCAATTACATGTAATACAAGGTGTAACATATTGGGAGTGTAGACATGTATATACAGGGTGTGTCCGTGTGTGTGTGTGTGTGTGTGTGTGTGTAGGTCAGATGTTCACACTAAGCTGGCAGCAATGCTCAGGCACCCACAGGAAAGCAAGCACACACAGACCAGAGAATAACGGCCCGTTTATCACACAAAGTGAAGCTGAGATCCTACCAATGTCTGAAAGCTGCTTATTCCTGGAAGAGACCTGAATCAGAGGGACATTCAAAGTGGGGATAAGGTCAGTGTGACGACATCATCGCCTGGCACGAAGCAGAGCACTATGGGTACCTGGAGGTATGGTGCCTCGCCGCAGTAACTAGCGTTATTTCAACCTGGTGACACACTTCTATATAAATGCGCAACACATCCTTTGATCGTGAATCGGCTCAAATACAATTCACTTGACTTCAATTGTCATTGTGAGTGCGTCTCTAACAGATAATAGCACCTGTAAAATGAGGTGACTAGATAATTGTTCGCATTCATTATAGAAGCGGATATAATGGCACTCTCTGACAGCTTGCTGGGTGAATCACTGCTTCCTGACTGGAAAACCGTTCTACGGAGCACGCGAGACGCGCCGCTGGAGTGTCCCGCGGACGCTGTGGTGACTCACCGGCGTTGCTGGGGCCGTGATTGGGCGAGTGGGTGTTCTCAGCCGGGTCAGGTGACTGGAAAAAAAGAAGAAAAAAAAAGAGTGAGAAGAGAGGAGGAGAAGAGGGGGCAAACCCTTGCTCCCGGTCAACCTCCACCAGCTCAACAGAGGGCCAGGTAGGCAGGTGGAGTGGTGGGCGCCAACTCACATGAGGTCAGTCTTTGGGTCTTGGGTATCATAATTTATTTTCTCCATATAATATAGATCAAGTTAAAAACAAGATTCTTCTAAATGTATCACCTAAAAAAAAAAAATCAACAAAAAATTGCTCTCATGGTCTCATCAAAGTAAGCAGGCTATTTCTACATCATTAGCTGCATAACCATATGTGTTGAACAACCTCAACTATATAGATGATAGAATATATTTGTGTGTAACTAATGAAATTGAAAATAAAATATCTTGCAATAGTTTTAAAAACAAGCCGAAGAATGAAAAACTAAACTAAAAAATAAAATTGTCTGAACAAGAATCGATATTTTGAAAATTGACCCTTGACCCTATGATGGAATTCAAACATTACAGGTACTTAGAACTGGAACCAAGTTGAGAAAACTAAAGTAAAATAGCAAAGATAGCCTCAAGCCAGCTCTGCCTGTATAGAAAGAGGCCACTGAACTTCAACCTCGGAGTCCCTCCTCTGTGAATCGTGCCTGCTCTGTCTGAAAGTCTTTCACTGATCCTCAGGAGTCTCTCAGCACCACCCTCAGCCCCTGCCAGTCCAGTCTCTCTGGGGGCGAAACACACGTAGACGGACGGGTCCCCGGGCAGGGGCGAGACCCGTTGCACCACAATAACCCAACGGCAGTCACTTCAACTCAAGCGACCCGGAGAGCAGGAAGCGCACGTCAGTACACACAGCCAGGGGGCACACCAGAGATCAGCATAGTCCAGCGCACACAGCATGAGACTCAGATACCTCCCACCTGCCCCCGGCCCCCGCTGCGGGGCAAGCAGACCGAGGCAGTGTGCGAGATGCCCCGACGTCACAGACGGGGCTCACAGATCCCAGTAAGACTTCACAGTTGGTGGGAAAGAGGGAGGAAGCTCTGGAGGTTCTCAAGACTAGGCTTGATACGGTACTAGATACTGTCCAGTTTGTGGGTAAAGGGTGAGCACTAGGTACCCTTTAGTGGTAGGAAAATGGGGAGTAATGTTGAGCTGAATGGCCTGTTCTCGTCGTTATGTTATGTTAGCTGAGCCATCACCGGGCGACTGAGTGATTTTAACTGGCATAAATACATTTAACAGCCAAAAACCTTGTTTGCTTCAAATCAGTCAGTCACAAGTTTGTCACTAGGCTTTGCCACCTAATCCACTTTCACTTTAAAACGCTTAGCTTACGAGACTTTGTCAGGGCCAACGCGTATGTGCCGATGGGAGGTCCGATCCGATTCCTGGAAACAAAATGGCTGCTTTTCCTTGAACCCCTTCGTCCCAACGCCAAGCCCAAACGTCCGTTAATCCAAGCGGCTGTACCCCCCAGCCTGCATCTGCCCTGTTTCAGGGTCGTCCCGTGGAGGATTAACCCCTTCAGCCCTGAGGAACCTCAGGTCCCAGAAGATGCGTCTGGGAAAGAGGAGGCTTCCCTTCTTACAAGCCACAGAAGCGCCTGTGTGCCCAGGATTGGAATTTACAGGCACCAAAAAGGGTGGAGGGTACAGCCAACGTGTAAGCGCATACCTCAAAACACAAACCAATACTCTGTACACAACACACACTGCACTGCTCACAACACTCTGAAGGTCCACCAAACGGCAATAAATCAATTTGAACATGTCTCAGATGTGCCCCTGGGCATATTCTCCTCGAATCGAGAGATGGATACATTAGCATTAGGAGTGGAATATCGAATTGGACTCCTAAGTATGCTAAACTATATAATCTGTTTGAAATGGTTATAGAATCTAAAGTCGGTTGTGGAATGTCTATTTCACCTGGACACATATTTGCTGAAAATAAAAATTGTAAGTAATAAATTAGCATTTTTATTGCAGGTGTGAGTACAGGGACACCAGGTGGACAGCCATTGGGTGGCCTTTGGGCGATTAACAGCGTCATTTGCACAACAGCAGCGGGTACACCAATACACATCAAAAAATACGGCAAACGGCTCTGCAATGCAACCCAGCACAGACAGACAGACAGGCAGACAACGATACAGACAGACCCACAGATGAGCTGCCAGCAATCGGAACCTTTCCCCAGCTCTCTCAGCCTCTCGGCGCTCTTTAAACACGCTCGACCCAACGGAGGTGTTACTACACCCTATGGGTACCTCCTGAGTATCTCCAGACTGGTTAACGTTCACACCCCATGTTGCTTTTTGCCCTGGTGAACGACTCCCATCATCTGTGGGCTACTGTAGAAAATGTTGTGGCGGAAGTGTATTGGCGAGCCCACCATTTGGTCTTCCACAATCAGGACCGGAATCTACTCGTCCTGAAATGCCTAAAATGGCTCCTTAGTGGCAGTCAACCTCTCTGCCACCTTGTTTATAAGACAGTTATCCTCAGAAAATAGAGCCCCTTTAACTCAAGCAGCTCAATCTTTAACAAAGCAGCGTGTACTCAGTGCAAAAAGCAGCACGGGTTATGAAGATTGTGGGAACTGATGCGGGTGATATTTTAAAATAAATTTCCAAGCACTGCATAAGACCTTCAGGAAAGTTCTTCAGGGAAAAGGCAGTGTTGGGTAAAGTGACAGGCGGCCGTTTATCCTGCAAGTTGACTGGCTATCCGTATCCTTATATAAGACTGAACTGATTAGTCTGAATGGCAAGCCAGAGCCCTTGTGCTAGAGAGCGGATTACATGTAGGATATTGGTAAATGTAGCACCATGGAAGATTTGAGGGTTTAAGACTCAATTCAATAATAATAATCAGTAGCGGAAAATGTTAATTCATAACTGGCATCTGCTGCAGAGGCTCAAATATGTACAAGTCTGGGAGCGATTAGAAGGACACCAGCTGTTATTCACATGACGCCGTGAGCACTGTGGCCTGCTGTCAAATGTTCCGTGAGTGAACCTAAGCTGGACGTGTTTAACTACAATTCCAGACTTCCTGCCACTATGCTATTCCAGGGTGGTGTGGGACATAAGTCCCAATGTGCAGATAAGGAAAGCCCTGTGTTGTGCACTATTTGCAACCAAGAGGAAAGATGGAGGTCTCTTAAGCATCAAGACTAATAAGTTCCTTCCAGTGAATGGTGTGCGGTTTCTAGCATGGCTTCACTAAAAGGCTTGAGGTATAAAGATTCCCATCGTCCATGGGCCAGGTGGAGTGAGGAAACCAGGTGGGAAGCAGTGCGGCTTGGAGGGAGCGGGTGCTGAGGTCTGGGAGCTGAGCATGCAGGTGATACCTGGATGTCGTATACAGGTTTGGAAGAGGGAATTGCAGCAAACTGGCGGTAGTCAAACTTCTTTTCTGACAGGGACTAGAAGGGACAGCAAATAGGAGTGAGAAATGAGGTGGAGCCATGACCCATACAGGGAGGCGGAGCCAATACAGTCAGGGGGCGGAGCTATGACTCAAACAAGGAGGTGGAGCCAGACCAATACAGGGGGGCGGAGCCATAACATTCAGGGGGCGGGGCCACGACCCCATACAGGGAGGCAAAGCCATGACCCATACAGGGAGGTGGAGCCATGACATTTAGGGAGGCGGGACCAACAGCAGGAAGTGGGTGTCCTGGACTGGCTGAGGTTGACTAATGCAGTTCTGAATGGATGCTCTGATGTTGGTTGACCTTCAGTACAGGAGTGAAATTTTCAGTTCATATCCAGGTCTGCCTAAAAGGGTTTGAGCTAGCAAAGCTCTCAGTAGGCAGTGCCGAACCTTTAAACAATGTCAAGTCACATTAATCACTAATGACAACATTAAGGACACAGAAGTTCAAATAATGCAAGTTATTTTACCGCTATGCGACCTACAGCCGAGAACACATTGTACAATTTATAGCACAGTACCATTTTTCTCTAGAGTTCCCCCCCCATACAGTGACATAACTGACATTTTTATCTGTGTGAGGCAAAGTGTTCATACAATTTTAAGGTGATGTCAAGTTTAGTGTTTATTTGTACATTGCTTTGTTTCAATTAAGAAACACGAGTTCACATGTCAAGTTCAAAAAACCAGCCTGTCCTCCAGCTTGAAAGGCCATGTTCAAAGTCTAACTTAATTTACAGTCTACTGGCTGTGTGGAATGGCGGTGAGACCTACAGCTGTAAGGAAGAAAGATTTGGACTACAGTGGATTTTTAACACAGGAAGTAAAACTGGCATCAGGTAGACGTCACCCTAAAACTGCTGAATTATATCCGTTATAATAAATTAATTGTGCATATTGTTATATGGATGTAGAAATGTATCCTGTAATCCTCCTCTGATGGGCGAGTACAGTGATGAACTGAAATGAGGATATAGATAAGTGGAGGGAAGAGCTGCAGCTACATTTGAGGGTAAGAATGGTGGAATCTTGACTTCACTCCACTCTAAATACACGGTCCCTGCAGCTCGATGCCGACATGGTATTTAACACTGAGGCTGCAGGGCAGATGGGGGTCGGGGGGGTTAATCATGTGATCAGAGTGCGGGGGGGGGGGGGGGGGGGAGTGAAAGACACTGTTGAGCAACTGCCTGAAGGTCTGATCTGACTGTACTAAAAACTAAACGCTTGCATATTTCAGTGTAGTAGTCAGAAAGACTTTCCTAAAAAGAGAATGATACAATGGAATGTCTAAATTTAATTGATTTTCTGTGTCAACTAGAATTTTTTTAAATTGTACTCGCTATTTTAAATGATTCTGTTTATTGGTCATACAGTGGTGTACGGGCATATGCAGAAAAGATAACTATTTTGGCTATTAATACCGGGCCACCCTGGTTCTACAGATAACCAATGAGCTTTAAGCGTTAAGGAACTGCAAGAAAAAAAAGGAAGACTTCAGGAAGGAGAGAAGAGAAAGAGATAAAGACTCTAGGATGAACAGAAACACGTACAGAGTGTAGAGTTCCTGTAAGAAAATCAACGTGTCAAACAGAATCAATCGAACAGAACGCAGGCACTTAATACCAGTCAATGATACAATAGGTAATTTATACACAGAAGATGGTTACATTGTGACTGCAAACATATCCGGTCTCTCTAGGTTGGTTTAACAAGAGGACTGAATACATGTCACAAACCATTCTTCAAAGGCAAATCTTTAGAATGTCCTCCCAAACACACACTTATTTATATAACTTATCTCTGGGACACCCCAACCAAAGGGTAGGGGGAAAAATAAAGATTAACAAATAACTGGTCCTCACCAATCTGCCCGGCGATGTCACACTTCTAGGGCTAGTGTCTGTCAGGGGAGAGAAAAACAACACGAAATGATCTGTGTGAATCGGATAAATGGCCCATTGTTTTTCTATTTTGAGTGTTTAGTAGATACTAAAGGTTGTATTCTGGACTGCGTGAAACGGTGTTGGATCTGTTTGATCGCTGAGAAGGGACTGTGACTTGGACTGCGATATCTGCATGTGGAGGGACTGTGACTTGTCTGTGTAATACTGACATGGGGAGGCCTGCAGCTGACTGACCTTCCAGGGGCGTGGGAGAGGGGGTGGGCGCGGGAGAGGGGGACTCGGACAGCTGGTCCAGGGTGCCTCGTTTCCTGGAGTCCCGTGACTTAGCGATCACCATCTGGGCTTTGAGTGCATCCTGTTCCAGTGACTTCATACTGAAAGGAGAGAGAGAGAGAGAGAGAATGTCAGACAGAGGCTGGGAGAGAGGGATGCAAAGGAGGGGGGGGGGGTAAAACAGGGAGCATTTGGATGAAGAGGAATGAAGGAGAGACAGAAGAGAATGAGAAAGAGAGATGACAGCCAGCAATGAGTGTGAGGCACTAAAATGGCGACAGTGATGAGTGACACTAAAATGGCGACAGTGATGTGTGAGACACTAAAATGGCGACAGTGATGAGTGAGACACACTAAAATGGCGACAGTGATGAGTGAGAGACACTAAAATGGCGACAGTGATGAGTGAGAGACACTAAAATGGCGACAGTGATGAGTGAGAGACACTAAAATGGCGACAGTGATGTGTGAGACACACTAAAATGGCGACAGTGATGAGTGAGAGACACTAAAATGGCGACAGTGATGAGTGAGAGACACTAAAATGGCGACAGTGATGAGTGACACTAAAATGGTGACAGTGATGTGTGAGACACACTAAAATGGCGACAGTGATGAGTGAGAGACACTAAAATGACGACAATGATGAGTGTGAGTGTGAGCAGAACTTGCGGGTGAGCCAGACTGATGGCGAGCGTGTGCAGAGCGGAGAGCCCAGATTGCGCATGACGTAGACAACCCCACCAATGAATATGCTCCAGGCAATGCCCCCACCCTCTCCCGCAATGCAAAGCGGCAGACAGGACAGAGCGCAGACCTGGTGGACGTGGCGCTGGAGGCGGGGCTCTGAGACGCCCTCACGCGGGCCTGGTACAGCCTTTTTGCCAGGTTCTGTTCATACTGTCTAACATCCTCTTCCAGCCCATAGGGTCTGGCACGGGACCGGCCAATGGGGAAGGAGGAAGAGGGGCCAATGGGGACCAGGTGAGGAGGAGGAGGAGGGGCCAAATGGGGCCAGGGGAGGGGCCAAAGGGGACCGGGGGGAAGGGAAGGGGTCAAGCAGGAAGTCAGGTCATAGGGAAGAAGAGAACAAATACAGACAGACATATATAGAAAAGAGGGAGAAAAAGACAGACTAGTGATACAACAGAAAACACACGAGAGGATTAAGGAAACAAACAGGAACTAAAACAAGAACAGCGAGGAAGAAAATAACACAAGCAGGGGTTCACCAAGTCTGCACATCCTCCACCTCGCAAGTGCAAATGTTTACATTAACAGCAACGAAGAGATACTGGGATGTGCTGTATCAAGACCACGTTTAGACTGCAGCCAACAGGACATTTTAATAATTGATAAGCTATTATTTTTGCTCAAAATAAATGTTTGCTCTTTAAATAATATATACACATGGTTATGTATTGGCAACCCTGCACAGCAATTGATACAACTGAGAGTTAAATATTGTTATTACATGTTTAAAAGCCCTTAGGGAGGCCCAGCAAAGCAAACCAAGGGAATTTGGATCTCTCACAATCTACGGTGCGTGTGAAAGCCCTGCTTGGCCGCTACAGTATAACGTAGATGTGTGCATGTAGTCCAGGAGGCGTCATGTAATCCAAATAAGACCCCCATACACACATAACTAGTGATAAATGCCTTCATATTTCCCAAATATAATAAAATAACAAATTTGCCTTGAATCCACAGCTTAGAATACATTCAGCAAGAAGTATTCCAAAATCTTATGATCAAGGATACCAACTCAAATCAAACTTACCATAACACTTCTAAATGTGCATAATGACACACTTATTCACTTTACAACTGTACTACAACCATGTCTGTAGTGTAAATGTCTCTAGATATATGCACTTATTTAAAAAACCATGGTCATATGCAGGGTTAGTCTAAAAAGACCTTCAGGCTTGACCGGGTTAACTGTCGTCTCTTCAGGATTTAATTTGTACATTATTTGTGTGTGGGAAATAATGCTTATTACAATCTGATACATCATTACTTTGCTACAACAAACACACAGCAAATTGACTGTTAATCCAAGTTAAAAATAAATTCACTTCAATATTCAATTTCTGTCTTTGTATCCAGGAGCAACAAGACACACAGCATGCATAATTACATCTATAAAAGGCAACAATTTTTTTTCCCCGTCACTGCCAAATGTCCTTCCGTCTTGCTGCGAGTGGCAAATTCCCAGCAATCTTTGAGAACTCAGATTTGAACCCCTACTGACACAACATCGACACCAACAAGAAGGGAAAGCAAGCAGAAGTACATCTAACAGCAACAGTAAACCAGAGAGAAAGAGAGAGAGCGGGGACGGAACAGGACGGACGGAAGAGAAGGTTCCGGAATGAAAGCACAGGGCGACTCTCTGCATTCCAGCCTTTAGCGGTGGTGCCCTCGTTCAGTGTGTGTGTGTGTGTGTGGATAGTGTAAATTCTCAGAGTGCTTTGTGAGTGTATGAAACAGTAGGTGAGTAGGGAGAAACACATTTGTCAAGAGTGCACGTCCACGCAAGTTTGTTTGAATACATGTGTTTGCAGGCAGGCATGCATTTGTGCGTGTATGTGCAGTAATCGCACCGCGCTGCCCTCCACATGGCTCTCTTCTCGGCCTCCAGTGCACGTTTCTCGGCGGGTGACAGGTCCTTGTCGGGGGCGACCGTCAGCGCCAGCTCAGGGCTCTGCATGCGCAGCCTCTCCTGCTGCCGCCGTTCCGCCTTCGCCGTTCGGATCGGAGCGCCCGAATCTCCGGGGTACACAGGGCTCAGTCTGTACACGCACAGGTACACGGACACGAACACACACAGATACAGACACACACACACAGGCACATAAGCACCCAAGAACACGCCCAGCTGCCAAAGATATCTTGTGGTTGGAGCAGGTTTTAGCCCCACACCACCTCATGTAAACAAACATTCCTGAAATGTTTAAAATGAGAACTTTCACGAGTCGTGGTTTTGGTCTGGCTATAAAACCCATTTACTAGCTCTGATTATATGAAGACAGACAGAGAGAAAGAGAGGCTTGTCTAACAGAGAAGGATGGATTTCTCTGCGCTATCATTCTGCTCCATCGGTCTAGGTGTGGGGCACAGTTTCATACGAGCAGCACAGTCGCTCTGGCAACAATGACCAGTCCAATGAAAATCAAAGCTGGAAAGGATTACCCAATCATGGAGTTGGGCCTCTGCTCTGGCCTGAAGCTGTCCTCCATCGAGTTCCTCTGAGAGACCGCTTTCCCATCCACAGACATGGGCCTGGAGGATCAGAGCTCCAGGGTTAGCCTTGGAGTATTGTACCATACCCTAAGGCTATTATGCGTGCATGCGTGCATATGTGTCACACACTTGCAGTTCAACCCAAAAAAGAAGACCGTACCAGACAATTAAACTAATATACTGGCCAGGGCTGATTCGGTTTTAACAATGGCACTAAAAATGTCCATGCTTTACTCTAAATGAGCTTTCAACTAAGCTGAAGAGAATGCATTAATAATGTGTGTGTAGAACTAATTTATTATTATTACATATTTCAAATTAAATGGTTTCTTTAACCCCTTTAAGGCGTAAGATCACAAATATACGATTTGAATGTTCCTAAACAAACATTCTAATTACTGGTAACAGAAAGCAACAGAGTTCTAGAACACTGAACATTCCAAAAAAACTCTACTCTTAAATTGATTAAATGTGGAACATAATAGCAAAAGTGTGGAAAGAAGTAGAGGTGGCTACTCCTTGTACAGAGGTAGACGGGAAGCCGTACCCTGAGCTGGGGGGCGTGGTCGAGCAGCCAGTGGGTGTGGCACAATGGCTGGCAGGTGTGGAGTGCTTACTGGCCACGCTCTCTACCTTGTACTCCACCCCGTCCAAAACCACCTTGCCCTGGGCCCTCATCACCGCCATCTGCTTGGCTAGGTCCTCCTCCTCTTCCTCCTCGTCGTCATCGTCCAGAAGGTAGTTCCGGGTACTCTGCTCAATCTTCCTCGCTGGGGGTGGGAAGGCCAGAGGGGGATGGGGAGAGAAGAGTGTTCTTATGAGCTTCCCAACTAAGTGGGGTTCTTCCAGAGACTGAATCAGAGTCCAATAAGGTTGCAATAGATCAACCTTCAACGTCTGGTTTTCCTTTCCGTTACCTCAGTAAAAGCGTCTTTGTGACAGCTTCTCTGTAAAAAGCACTATACAAATGAAATTGAATTGAGGCCTGAAAACTGCGTTGCTGAGAAGACGAGTGTAGAAGACAAAGCACCCACCTTCCTCCTCCTTCATCTTCTCCAGATCATTCTCTCCCACCAGGGACACGCGGGGCTTGCGTTTGCTCTCAGGGGTCTGCTGCTTGACGTCGATCTCAAAGTACTTCTGGCGGTCCCTGAAGGAGCGTTGCTCTGGGCTGCTGAGGCCTCTGCCTGGTGGTGTCTGGGGAGGGGGAGGGGGGCATGATTACAAAAAGCAAGGGCAAAACCCCAGATAAAGGAGAACCCAAATTTTAATCAGAGATTCAGAGGGATAAAAACTACGATTACATATTTCCTGTAATATGTATATTACTGAAGCACTTAAGAATTTGAAGCCAGTCGATTCAAAGCGTGCCTCATTTATTTGGTTTCTTTATCCCTCATTTATTCAGGCCTGAGTCCCACTGCAACAGCAGTCTATTTCAAAAGGAGCCTTGGCATGATGGTGAATAAAGAATTAAAGGCAATCATTACATAAGGTTCCCTTGGAAACGCAAACTCCAAAACTTCAGTTAAAGTTTAGAAGTTTTTTTTTCTCTTCTTTTTTTTTTTAAACTGCTGTGCAATGTGTCAGTTATAGAACCTCCCACAGAGATGTGTTTGGAATGTAGAACCTTCCCAGATAACTCGCTGAACAATAAACCAATTTCCAAACAAAATACAATTCCCTGGTCCCTAAGCAGAATAAAATCAGTTACTCTACGCAATAGCAACAATTGCATAATTAATAGTTCAATGCAAATACGTTTCTCTTGTTCATTCGAGTTCTCCTTTAAAGTAATGTCTGCACACTAGCGGTTTTGAGGGTTCCCCAGCGTTGAAAGACGGATTAAAAAATGCTCACTGGGAGACCGGAGGAAGAGACAGCAAGTAAACCGAAATCCACCTGCTCACATGAAAGAGCGTGAGCAAATCCCAAGGTTTCCAAAGGAATCTCAGCCCATTCAGATACGTAAGCCGGAGGAGAAGGTTGCTAAAACCTGGTACTAGAGTTAAAGACAGTCGCACATTTGACGTGGGGTGCACCAAACAGTCTGAGCATATAAGGCGCCTCGCTGCAGGCAACACAGGCACCAACTGTACGAATCCATGCGTTTACCCATAGGGGAAGCTCAAATTTCACGCTAGAAATGGCTCTCAATGTGCCATTCATATAGAAAGAGTACTGCATTCATTTCAGGATCAAAATGCTTTATTAACGTTTGTAATTATACTGAGTGAAGGCTACACCAAGTATAATGACTTGTGCTGTGCATGGCATTCTATGAAAATATAACTGTGAAAGGATTTAAATGCATATTTATGGACAGGTCAAATGTAAGTTTGAGGACGGTTGGATTAAATGGCTGATTGGCTGAGGGCCCGTGCATGTACACTACTGTACATGGTGTGTTTGGGGCTGATTGTGAACTAGCACGCATGACCCTCATTTGAAACCTATGGGAAGAGACTGCACCAGGAACTATTTTCCCACAATGCACTTGGAAGTGGTCTTGAGTCCTCACGTTGATATGAGCCACAATGGCGTAAGCAGTTTAGGGGGTGTAAAGGAAGTATGTTTGGTGCACACCACCCCAGAAGAAAAGCCCTGGTGTTCATCTGAAAAAAGTTCTGTACCACTACAGGTCAGTAAGGATTGGGGAATTGGAAGAAGAGAATCAAAACCCCCCGCGAAACGATCCCACTTCTGACACCAATGTAGTACCGTCACCAATACCATCTCCAGCAGAGCCCAGCAGCGCCCAGCAGCCAGACCGGACCCCTGCCCGGTGGCAACGCCCGCGGGGCAAAGGTACCTGCAACTCCAGAGAGGGCCGGGAGAGGCGCGGCACGGCCGCCATGTTCATGTACTCCCTGCGGTCGGAGGTGAGGGTGGGGCGGGGGGAGACGGGGGGCTTATCCTTCCCTCTTCTCCCATCGCCCTGCCCTTTATCCTCAAACACATCGTCCAGGTGGGGCTGCAAGAGCCACAGAGCAGGTCTCTGTGCCGGCCACTGACCACCACACTTGCCGGCCACTAGCCGTCAAACACGCCACTCACACACCGGGCGTGCCCGCCCACCCCCACCCCCACCCCCACCCCCACCCCCACCCCCACCCCAAGTCACACTTCACAAAGCTGGCTGTACCTGCTGATGTGACACATCTGCTATCTATAGAAGCACTTGAACAACGCACCTTTTGTGCCCACTCCTCTCCAACAACAACAGTGCATATCCATTCTCTTATCCATCTCGTATCATCACACAGCAGGTTCTTCTGGATTTAAACATACCAGCCTTCAGAGAATGCAGCACTACTGGGGCATATGAACCAGTTTCCTATACAGTCGGATTAATTCCATACCAGGGGCAACAACTGGAGCAAATTCACCTGTAGAACAAGCCTTCCTGTGTAGTTACGGCATTTTCAAAAAAATTATAAATTGACTCGTCACATACAAAGAAAATTGACGTGAATGAGTTTTACTGGCGTGAATATGAACTCACCTCTGGTGTTGTATGTCTGGGGTGAATGTGGTTCTTTTGGCCAGAAGTTTCCTGCACACACACATAGAGCCAGGTGTTAAGAAAAAAAAAACATACAAGAGTTAATTTGTTTTTTTGGAAGACAGGGCCAGAGTTTGTCGACTTAGAGAGGATAACTAAAAAAATGTATCTAGATATAGTAATTCACTGCTTTTAAAACAAGGCTGATATTCAGGTTGATTAAACATTGAAGTTTAATTGAAAGGCTAGCGGGATAAAGTCCTGTTAGCCTGTCGTTTCCATGCAAGGAAGGCAAACATCGCTTGGATACGCATTTTGTGTGAGTCAAAGGGTGCGGTGAATGCACAGCTCTTTTGCAAAGCATTGTGGGATGGGACAGCAGCCTATTGGGGTCACCAGGGGTGGGACCCAGCCTACCTGACGGGGCTCCAGCACGGCCAGAGAGTGGGGCACGGCTGCGAAGGCCTTGTACGCCTGCTTGATATTGACGGGAAACTCGTCGGGCGAGAGAGGGGAGGGAGTGTACGGCTGCAGGGCGGGACGGAGAGGGAGAGGGAGAGGGAGAGGGCGAGAGAGGCGGAAGGAAAAAACAGAGGGAAAGAAAAGAGGGAAAACATGACAAGAAGAGGGTTTTAGTAAGAGAAGGAAAACATGAAACCAGAAAAGAGTGACACCTCACTCCAAGAAAGAGAGGACAGTTGGAAAACCGGGAAGACTGGAAAACTTCAGCCGAGTGGACGTTAGTAAATGGTAAAATGGACTGCACTTATATAGCGCCTTTACCCAAAGCGCTTTACAATGGCCTCTCACTCACCCGTTCACACACACATTCACACACCAATGGCAGCAGCCACCATACAAGGCTCTAGCCTGCTCATTGGGAGCAATTTGGGGTTCAGTGTCTTGCCCAAGGACACTTCGACATGTGGACAGGAGGAGCCGGGGATCGACGACGGGCCTCACTAAATTCAAAATATGCACTCATATTTATGGGACTGTCTCTCAAACTGTCAAATGGAAAAGAAGGGGAAGAATTTTAGTCTGCAACACCAGAGATGGATAGGGCCCATGGGCTTCTTAAAACCCAGATGTGGGACAAAACCAATACTGCACCGTCACTGTGGGGAATCTTTGGGACACCATCATTTACATAGAAACCCCCCCCACAGCCTCAATGGGAAACTTTGGCTCAATCACCAGACATTTACAGTGGCTCTAGCCTAGCCTTGGTTTTCAGGTCACATGTAGTGCAAGTGGCAAAAGTCTCTGGAGGGAATGTAGGTCGTAAGAATCGGTTATGAATACGACCGTATTCACTGCAGCTAGATGAACTCATTTCACACTACGCTCTAGTGGGAAGAGCATATTAAGCAATGGCTGTTCCTATGGAAACCAGTGTGAAATGTGGAGCAAGTAAATATTCCCCAGATATATCCCTGCTCTCCATTGTCCTGCTGTTGAAAAGAGGTATTTATTTGGGGTGAATGTGGAAGAGGCAGTTAAGTTTGTTCAAGCAGGCAACTCAAGCTGGCTAGCTTTGGACAGAGTAGAATGATTCAATTTACAACCAGGCTTCAGTGCTGAAAGGTCACACTGAAAGGCCCCCACTTACAATCCGGCTTCAAACATGCCTGCTGATAATGTTATGAAACGTGGGAGATTGTGTTCAATGTTGCAAAAACAGATATTAGACAATAATACACAGCTTAAATATTTGCTTTCTGCGCATTTCTGACGGTTCTTACGGAGGATTGGGAGTTGACGGGAGAGGGGCTATGCTGGAAGGGGTTGGGACTACTCCTGCCTTCTGGACTGGGGGACGAGGAGTTCTGCCACACGCGTGAGAGAGGCTGGATCACCCCTGGTCTAGTCTGTAAAGCAGAGACCACAGTTAATAAAGAGAGAGAAAAAAGCCTTATTCTTATGTGTAATACTTTATAAAGGGGTGTGTGAGATCAGAATAAATTTCTGGTGGTCAGGATAGTGATATAATTTTTATCACGTACCTTTTCACCCTCGTGTTCTCATTTATCGATGTATTATCCCCTGTAGTTAGTTTGTGCTTTAAAATGATTTTGGTGAATGGGGACCCTGACAACTGGAACTAACAGGGATGCCGTTAACGGTCAGCAGGGACAGCTGATGTTGCTAGTATTCACGCTATGCAAATATAAAGGGGCAGGAGCCACAAAATTACTCGTGTCACACGAAAGTGAAATATCCCTTTAAGTATCTTTCAATGAAAGAAGCAATATAACTGCATGACAGAATTCCTAGCAGAGAGCCCAGGTGTACTTGGGTTATAAATGAGCAATAGAATTACTCACTCCGATGAGTTCAGTACAAATCACAGTGGGTGGACTGAATTGCATGTAGATACTCACTTGTGAGTTCTCCTTAGGAGATGCATTGGGGATGAGATTAATGCTCGCCTAAAAGACAAAATAAATGGGTCACACTGTGAATAACTTCCCCACAGCTGTCTTTATGACAACCATACGCACTGAGAAGAATTGGTTAGGCCACTGCATCGCTGGTTGGAAGGATGCGGTTAGAGAATACAGGTCTAAGACCAAAAGCCTTCAAACGCAACTCCCACGGCCCCATTTAGCTTCCACCGCATAAAAGCCTCTTTCCGTGCCAAGCTCCGTCAAGCAAGACGAGCAGGAAGTCAAGGTGGCTCTCAGGGGCCACTTACGAAGCGTGTCTCCCTGCCGGGGGCCACGGGGGGCCGAAGAGGGAAGGAGGTATGGCGATTCTGCTAGCAAAAAAAAAAAAAGGGGGGGGGGGGGGGGGGGGGTGAAGGGTGTACACCGACAGCCCTCTTTGATTCAGAACACACATTTTAAAGTCTGGAGCCTGAGGTGGCCATTGTAAAACAGTCATTTTGCTGTCAGCTAACCATTTCATGGTTGATTCTGAGGTACGCTTGCGGCCAAGTTTGAGCTTCCTAAGGGGGGGGGCATCAGGTTTTTTGGCCAAAATGTCTTGGTACTTCCTGGAGTTCATGAGTTCATTGACATTAAGAAGAACACCAGAACCGGTAGATGCAAAACAACCCCATAATCCACCATTATACTCCACCTTAGGGATGGCATTCTTTTCAACATACAGCTGTGTTAAAAAAAAATAGCAGTACAACATCAGTAACCTGATGAACCACTGTTATTAGTAGTAGTGATATTTCTGCATGGCAAATAATTTACTTGTAGACGTTGTAGTGTAATAGAAAAACAACAGACCCAACTATCATGACATGCACGCTGCTTGTTCTGAGTAATTGACTCATTAACTGAAAGGGGCGTGCTTTGATTGAAGCTAAGCTATCAGCAAGAAGCCCCCGTAAAGCACCATTGTTGAAAAAACGGCACGTGCAGAATCGGTTAAAATTTGCCAAGGACTGGCCCAAAGAGAAATGGCGTAACATTCTGTGGACTGATGAGTAAAATTGTTCTTTTCGGGTCTAGTGGTCGTCGACAGACCCCCCGGGCACTGAATTCAAGCCACAGTACACTGTGAAGACAGTGAAGCATGGTGGCGCAAAAATCATGGTATGGGGATGTTTTTCATACTACGGTGTTGGGCCTATTTATCATATACCAGGGATCATGGACCAGTTTGAATACATCAAAATACTTGGAGATTATCTTGCCGTATGCCGAAAAGGAAATGCCCCTGAAATGGGTGTTTCAACAAGACAACGACCCCAAACACACGAGTAAGCGAGCAACATCTTGCTTCCAGACAAAAAGGATTGAGGTAATGGAGTGGCCAGCTCAATCCCACAACCTCAACCCCATTGAAAACTTGTGGGGTGACATTAAAAATGCAGTTTATGAAGCAAAACCCAAAAATTCACAGGAACTGTGGAAAGTAGTTTGTTCATCCTGGGCTGAAATACCTGTTTCTAGGTGCCAGAAGTTATCAAAAACAATGGTTATGCAACTAAATATTAGTTCAGTAATATAAAGTGAAGTAAAATCGTGAAAAATTTTTGAGTTTGAAGAGAAAAATGTCGACACTGCTATTTTTTTTGAACAGATTAATATTCCTTTTATTTGCTTCCTGTAAAAGAATAACGCAGACTTGATAAAATTGGTTAATGCTTTGATTTGGAATTGAATGTGTAATGTTTCGACTACATTTGAAATATGGAACTAAAAGCTATTTAAAAACATTTGCACTTTTATTTAACGCACTGCTATTTATTTGAACACATCTGTAAGTGCCGTCCTTCTGACACCAAACCCTGGAACACTGGTGTGCATGGCCAAAAAGCTACATTATGTTCTCGCCTGACCATAACACTGGGTTCCTATCGATTGGAACTTTGGAACTTTGAGCGGAACAGTGTGTATTTATGAAAGAATGCAACTAATTTTAGAGGGAGCTGTAGATTCATAGCGGTGTGAAAGAGGAGGGGGGTACTCACCGGCTGTGCACTGGGGGAGTATGGGGCGTCTCTGGGTAAGTACGGGGCATCTCGGAGTGAGAACGGGGCATCTCTGGGTGAGTACGGAGCATCTCGAGGTGAGTACGGGGCATCTCGAGGTGAGTACGGGGCATCTCTGGGTGAGTACGGGGCATCTCGAGGTGAGTACGGGGCTTCACGGGGCGAGTACGGGGCATCTCTGCAGGGGCTACCCATCCCGTGGTGCTCAGAGGAAGAAGTCTGGAGGAGACAGATGGAGGCACAGTCACCCTCACAAACCTGCTGAGAGGGCTTTCAGGGGTACCCTGACCTTCTCATTATGCCAGTTGTAGTGTGCCTGTCCCTTTGATAACAGGATGACTGAATATCATCATGAACAGGAAAACTCAATGAAATTATCACCTTTGGGGGAAATATTGACAGGATCAGCTGTTAAGAGTATCTGTTAGAACTGAAACTGTTAAGGGTGGCAGAGAGATGCGTGGACAACCCAAGCACTTCTCGCTTATCATTCTCACAGCGTTGAAACGCATGACTAAAATTGCTTGAAATACATTACTAAAAACATTCTGACAATCATGTTTCAGCCACGGTGAGTCCCACTGGCTTGAGCAGGCAATGGATTCTGGGAACAAACAATAGAGAATGTTCCATAATTCTTGCCAGAAACTGTCAAAGAACTCCATCATGCCAGAACAAGAACAGCCTGCCCTTTTGTGGGAGTTTTGCCGTAACCATGGTTACCACTGTATCCCTGAATCAAAATAACACAAAGAGCAAGACAGGCCATGCCAATGCACTGCTCGGTGCTCGGGCGGCTCGCTCTTCCCCAGCTGCTTCGCACAGGCACTTAAGGAGAAATATTCACACCATCCGACGCTGTATTCTTACAGCGGGATATGTGCTGATGAAATTAAACTCGAGTGATTACCCCGTTCAAGAGTGGGATAGCCGTGCCCCACATGGGAGTCAACCCTTTAATCTCTCGGGTACAAGCTCAGCTCCTAAACTGCCTAACATTGAGGCTGAATGTTGGTAGGCGTTCCCAAGAAGGGCCAATTTTGAGCCGAGGTGAGGAGGGTGGTGTGTAGGCAGTGAGTCACTCACTCGATTGACCTTCTGTAGGCTGGTGGTGGGCAGAGCAGCAAGCGTCCTGTAGTCCAGCTTGAGGGGCTCCACACCAAAGTTCTGAGAGAAAGGAAGATAACAGGGGTCAGGAGGTCAGGGAGTCAGGGGTCAGACCTGAGGAGACACAGAGGGCCTCTTCTGCATCAGCAGGGAGGCCCGCAGGCCTTCCTCCACAACACAGACAACAAAGAAAGCGTCTTTTCACACCCCCTGTGATTGTGAAGTCTTCAATTTTGTGCTTTGTAGTGAAATGAAAGCTGTGATCCATTTAAAAGCAGCCCTTTCCAGATTTTGTATGTGGATTTAGTCATTTGTACACCTAGCAGTGGGTTTTGCTGCAGTCTCAGAGACTGAGCCGGTGGCTGCTCTTCATCTCCCCCTCATGGAGAATCGGGGGTAGTGCACACCAGGGCCCCCTCACCCCGACCTCCTCCCGCATAGGCGATTGGCCTCCTCACGCTCCAGGGGCATGCGCTCTTTCAGTCGGGGGTACAACCGAAAAAAGGGGATGGGGGGGGGGGGCGCCCAGCCACACATGCAGGGAAGGCACGGACGGCGAGGGCGACGGGGGCAAGGCAAATATTCGGAGGGGAACGCGAGCAGGAACGGAGATCGAGGAGACGACAGAAGAACGGGCAGGTTATGAAAAGCCACGCAGGTGCCAGAAAGGAAGACGACCATTTCAAATGCGTTGGAATGAAGGGAAGAACGCCAAACACCACAAAGGAGGAGAGGAAAGAACACAAGATAAAGCAGAAAGGGGGAGAGGCAGAACCCACACATGTTAGCGCAAGGCTCCTTCAGCTTCTCAACAGATGGAGCAGTGGAGATTAGCTGCAGTCTGTGTTGGCAGTGAGAGAGAAGGGCTGGCGCCCATCAACTCATCGAAGCCAATTTACACTTGAGAGCGTCTTCCAAAACAACCAGAACCTTCGTAATCTACGAGGAAGCCTCACCTTTAAATATGAGCATTCAAATGTTTCAAATGCATCTTATTTACACAATCAGATTCAGCCATGCGCGATAATGAAATTTGTCGCCTCCTACGCCCGCCCTGCCTGCCAACCACCTTCTCAAAAGGCTAACAACAAAGAATTTAGTGACTCTGCTTGGCAGAACATTACTTGTGAATATGATGATTCCTAGTTTAGAGTGGGGTAAAGCGGATATGGATGACAATGCGCTTATGTGCACGGTCATCGCGAGACCGGCAGATGTGAAACCGAGCCCTCCGTTTGGAGACTGGCGTGGCGAACGGGGCGTGCCGGCCACACGCGTGTGCGTGCGTCTGTTCTAGAGTCACGCACTGCACATGCACTCACCACTTTCTCCATCTCTTCTCTCTCCCGCTGGGAGTGCCCCCGCTCCTTTTCCACTTCCTTGAAGGGAGGGGTGAGAAACAGGTGAGAACGAGGTGAGCAAGGGGTGAGAAAGGAAAAGAGGGAGAGAACAAGGAAAGAGAAAGAGAAAAGTGAGAGACGAAAGGGTGTATTATTAGGAAACACCCCAATCTTCCCTCCTCCCTTTCCCGTAGACAGTGTTTGCATGTAAACAAAGGTCGATTGTCAAGCTTAATAAGGCATATTTACAAACGGCACACCTGACAAAATCTTCTAAATATGGGTTTGTACATTTCAGTATCTGGACTTGATTTGAGCTTGGTGAGACCACACATTTTCACTGAGTTTAAAATACAAAGTCTTAAAATACTGCCACGCCCCGAATCTCTCAATCAAAGTGGGCCTGAGAGACATTGTTTTAGCTCACCGGCAGCGTGACGTCCGAATCCTCAGGACTGACGTCCCTGTCGATGGACGAGACGCTCTCCATGCTGTTCTTGCGAGTCAAACCCGCGGTGAACGGGTTGGCGATGATGCCGGGCGAGGACTGGGGAGGGCGACGTCACACAGGGTACGCAGGTGAACACACACACACACACACGCAGCTGTGCGACCTGTGCTGCTCTGAACATTAGCGTTAGTGTGACGCTCCTGAGAGTTGGACAGCTGATCTAGTAGAGCTGGGTGATATACCGCAAAGAAAATGATCGAATGCAGTAACGGCCGTCGCCACCATGTGGGGTATTGCCTGTCTTTTCATCTTTTTTTCTTTAATTATACCTGATATATACATATACATATCACCTGGCCCTATGATCTAGGATCAGTTTACAACCGTCCGCAACCTAACCGGATCCGTTATGAGGTAAAAGCAAAAACTGATCCCAGATCAGTACTCGGACTCCGAGAGGCACTATGAATACGGGGTGTCGGACAGTTGTCAACTAATTTCTCAGCAGGTCTCTCTCAGAGGGTATAAAATGATCCTTCATTCTTATGTAAACCCCCAAAATGCTCCTATATCTGCTTACTCTTAACATTCCGACACTATGTCCCACTTCCTTTCGGGATCCCCAGGCCTCTCGCTTCGGGACACCCCCCCCCCCCCTAACTGGGAAATCAAAGGTGAAGAGGACACTGACCTCCACAGCGGCAGCGGCGGAGGGGTCGAAGCCGTCGCAGACCAGCACGTCCAGCGTGTCGCCGACGCCACGCAGCACGCGCACGGCCTCCGCGTGCGTCATGCCCAGCAGGCTCTGGTTGTTCACCTCCAGGATGCGCACTCCCACCTGCAGCCGCCCGTCTCGTGCTGCCGCCCCGCTGGAGCTCACCTGGGAGAGTGGGGGGGTCATCAGCACTATTCTATTATCTTGTGTTATGGACTTCAGATCCCACAAGCACTCGCATAAAACTAAGCTCACTGTTTATGTTATCACACTAGGGGGCTGATGGGAACTGTAGGCCTCCCATCAGCGCCTAGGGCAAAAGCAAAGTGTGGTATTTGATTTGTGGAGAGGCCCACACCTTTTAGCCCCTGGTCTGATTATTTAACACAACTCAGGTGTGTGTGCTCTGCGCTCACTCCACCGGTAGGGCGTGGCGAGACAAATCCGATTCTCCACCGGATGGAACGCCACACAAAGTGTTTCGTAACACTAATGAACGCCAACGTGGGCCCGTTACCTTAGAGACGAAGATTCCCTCATCTGTGGCATCGAAGGGGTTGCCCGGGTGACCCTTGGCCCCTCCCCGTATGCTGATGCCCAGCTTTTCACCCGGCTGTTTGAGGATTTCAATTTCCTGTAAAGAAACACACAGATTACTCATACACTGTCACAATAGACCCCCCAGTAACTGACACCGTCACAGTAGACCCCCCCAGTAACTAACACTGTCACAGTAGACCCCCCCAGTAACTGACACTGTCACAGCAGACCCCCCAGACAGGGCCCTGAATCACTAGAAGTGAAATTCCAACTCCAGACAAACACAGTCTACCTGTAAACAAAAAAACGAACACAAATAACGCTGTACAACACAGGTTTTGATTCGTTGGTGCCCAATATTGACTTAGACGGTAGCTGCCTAACAGGTCTCCCAGCTCTTCTAGACGAGATTAACCTTCGCGGAACCGGGCAAGAGGCTTCAGCTTACTTCAGTTTAATTTCAACAGAACAATTACCTGCATAATGAAAGTTAGTTGAACAGCACCAGGACAGAGACTCCTGATCCTCGATGATCATATAACCTGGGCATATGGCTGGAGAGTAAAGCAGCTGCACTCCCGGGTTTTATTACGAGTCACATTCTGCATGCTCAGGGGAACGCCTTTTAGGAAGAGGAGCGGGACGAGGCATGCCTGTGTGCGTGTGTGTGTCCGGGGAAGGCGGGGCACGCCTGTGTGTGAGCAAAGAGGGCGGGGCATTACCTGTGTGTGGGTGTGTGTCCAGGGAAGGCGGGGCATTACCTGTGTGTGTGACCGGGGAAGGCGGGGCTTCACGTGTGTGTGTGTGTGTGTGTGTGTGAGCACGGTGGGCAGGCCATCACCTGCATGCCGGGCGGAGCGGGGTCTCGGCGCACCAGCATACGGATCTCCTGCCTGTTGGAGAGCAGGGCGTGCACGGCCTCCTGGTGCGTGGCGTGGCGCAAGTCGATGGCGTTCACCTCCAGGATTCGGTCACCCACACGCAGCCCACTCCGACACGCCAGGCCGTGTGGGATAACCTGTATCCATGGATACGGACACACAGTTACACAACAACCCCTTTGAGTGTGAGAGACACTCCTCTCGCTAAGTGATAAAAAAATTCATCCCACTTTTCTTTGTCTCTTGAAGTTTTTGGTTGGTAGCACACAGACCAGTGTACTACAGTGTAACCCTGAGGCACCAGGGTGTGCAGGTGAAACCCCGACTATTCCTCCTTTGATCACATCTTACCTTGGAGATGAACACCCCAGGCTCACTGACTCCAAATGGGTGGCTGGCGTGGTCGCTGCCTCCCACAATGCTCAGCCCAAGTGGACCGCCCGCTTTCACCAGAGTCACTTCCTGTCAGGACAGGAAGTTCGTACTTTAGTTGCAAAAAGGCCTGTATATTAGCTTCAAGAAATGTCCCCACTGCACAAGAAAAACAAGTGGGACTGACATTCAACAGAGTTACTCTAGACACCAGTGATTCCAGCTACCTTGTCCGTTTTGGTAGAAAACTGAACATTAAAGGCAAGAATGGTTCAGGTTTTCATCCCGAGATCCTGAGGATCGACATGCTGATCAAACAACGCATGTTAACTGGCCTCCATTACTGATCCTATACAGAATTTCAGACATTAAACAAAACTGAAATCAAGGCCTTTCAGGCCCTGAAAGGGCCTTTGTAGTTTTTCCGGTGTTCCTTTGTGTACAGGCTTTTAAATAAAGTCACCCCCTCACCTCTATGGGGTACTCGTCCTCCAGGGGCTGGCTGAGGTGGTTGGGTCGAGGCGAGGCCCGGTCCTCCTGGTCGTCCTGGTCGGCAGGGTCGCTGGGCTCGGGGGGCGGGGGGGAGTGGGGGCGCGCCCGGGCGGCGGCCGGGGACGCCCCGGGAGAGGCTAGCTCGCGCTCCACCAGCAGGGTGATGGTGGGGGACGTGCCGGTAAGCAGCGCTACTGCCTGGTCATGTCTGGCCTCTGTCATGTCCACACTGTTGATCTGCATCGACAGCGAACCGGCGTGTCACAGGGGACACCATAGAGGGCGCATCACAGGATACCATAAAGGGCACGTCATAGGGGACACCATAGAGGGCGCGTCACAGAGGATACCACAGAGGGCACCTCACAGAGGATACCACAGAGGATACCACAGAGGATACCACAGAGGGCGCCTCACAGAGGATACCACAGAGGGCGCCTCACAGAGGATACCATAGAGGGCGCCTCACAGAGGATACCATAGAGGGCGCCTCACAGAGGATACCATAGAGGGCGCCTCACAGAGGATACCATAGAGGGCGCCTCACAGAGGATACCATAGAGGGCGCCTCACAGAGGATACCATAGAGGGCGCCTCACAGAGGATACCACAGAGGGCGCCTCACAGAGGATACCACAGAGGGCGCCTCACAGAGGATACCACAGAGGGTGCCTCACAGAGAATACCACAGAGGGCGCGACTCGGACAACAGGCCTAAGAATTCCGTCAACGGGCTGGCTTACAAAAAATAACTTACGATAACGATATTCGGCCCACGAAATTTCCTCTCCGGCATACGTTAGCATTAGTGTTAATTACAATACATAATACATTAACATTCTGCAGTTCAGCATTTCTATCTGCTGGCCTGGGTCAGAGCAAGCCAATTTAATTATATTCAGTGCAGCTTAGATAACGGAGGCGCTCAGTGGCGCTGAGGTTAGTGATAATGCCCCCGACAGAGAGAAGGACAGAAGAAAACAGAGAGAGAGGCGGAGGGCGAGAAGTCATGGTGTCGCGGCTACAAGTGGAGGCGCTTACAATGGCTGCAGCGGCTTCTCGTTACCCACAATGCCAATGGTGAGGCTGTGGTTAAGGGCGGCCAAAAATCCACAGCTTCCAAATGGTAGCATCAGACCAGTCTGGATAATTGGCCAGTATCAAACCACCTAAATATTCTTTGGGAGAATTTCTCCAGTGTTTTTCACTTTAGTGTGGAGTGGCTCACCTCTAAAGCAGCTTTAAGCCACTTTCTCTTTGTGCTTTAAAAGTTTATTCCCTTTTAAAGGATCTACATTTTCAAAGCTTGTTTATGTCTTTCATGATCTGACATCTTGTGCCTCTCAAAAACTGTGGGGTCTAGTTCTTCCTGTGGAGTAGCCTCTGTACATTACCCTATGGAAGGCAAGGAGTGGGCGGGATCAGTGATAGAGCCAATCACAGTTTTCGTGCGGCCAATCAGAGCAAACGTCCAGGGTGTGATGCTTATAAGAAGGCCTTCTCTGTGCACTTTTGCTGTACGGTGTGAGTGACAGACAGGCAGAGACTGGGGGCCAATCAGAAGCCAGCACTGACCACACAGTACCGGCTCTTACCGAACTGGCCAAACATGCAGATACGGCTGCTGCCGTGGTAAATGCATGCGGTTACCATGGCAGCGGGCCCAGGGACTCCGCCCACATCCCCCATCAGCACGCCCGCCACGACACAGGCAAGGAGGCAGAGCTTGGATTTAGTCAAGGGCATGCAGAGTGTAAGGACGGAAGAGGGAAAGAGGAGGGAAGAGAAAGAGGGAGAGAGAGAGCAAGGGAGAGAGAGAGAGCGAGAGAGAGAGCAAGAGAGAAGGGGGAAAGAGGCAAAAAAAGAAAAGGGGGCAGAGAGAGGAAGGGAGGTACACAGAGAAGGAAAAACAAAGATATACGGAGAGGAAGCAGCCAGGAAACCACAAAGCTCTTCACTGAGAGTGCAGGAGAGAGAGAGAGAGAAACAGTTAGCAGTAAGAAACAGGTGAGTGTTCAGCTTGCACAGACCCACAGAAACACCAGAGGGCGCCATTTCACACAGCTCACAGTACAACCTTCAGCTATACAACACGCTTTTAAATGATAAACCACTGCAAATACAGCAGCCCGTTGTTATTCTCAACATTGTATCCCCAAAATACTCTTAAAGACAAGGCTGTTATCCAACTTCTTGGGCTGCATGAATTTTGGACAAAATGTTCCACGCTCTCGGACGCCCTCACAACGGAGCGATACAACTGAAGCGATAGTGTAAGGCGTTCTCCGGGCTCGCGGCCAGGCAGTCCAGTTCAGACAGCACAGACGTTAATAAAAGCAGTGATACGAGCGCTGTCGACGCCAAAGACCGGTACCTCGGTTCTGACACCTACAGCGATGGACCACCCCTAGGGCATGGCGGAATGGCCACCCAGTGGTCATACCTGTGACCGGGAGTGTGTGGATCAGGAATGTGTGCAAGAGGGTTAATGTGGATTTGAAGTCAATGATGCAAGCGTCAACAAATGATGCGCTACACCAGGGGTAGGCCACCCCGGTCCTGGAGTGCCAGAGATGTTGCTGGATTTTATAACTTCATAGCTGGACTAATTATTAATAAACACCGGTGACCCTGTGCTGGAAGCCACTCAGTGTTTCACCAACCGGGCTGTGAATAATCAAACTCCTACTATTGAGCTGAAGTGAAACAAAACCAGAAACATCACCGGCACTCCAGGACCAGGGTGAGCTACCCCTGCGCTAACTGCTATAAGATCTTATGTATGAGAGAGAGAGGGAGCGAGGAAGAGAGAGAGAGAGAGAGAGAGGGAGAGAGAGAAAAAAAAGGGGGGGATAGAGGAAGAGGGAGAGAGGGGGAGAGAGAAAGAAGGGTAGAGGGAAAGAGAAAAAGAAGGGGAGAGGGAGCGATAGAGAAAGAAGGGTAGAGAGGAAAAGAGAGAAAGAGAAGAGGGAGAAAGAGAGAGTGAGAGACAAGGGAGGAGAGAGGGGGGGTAGTGGGAATGATAGAGAGAATGAAGGGAGAGAGGCAGAGAGACAGAGAGAGGAGGGAGAGAAATGTGAAGAGGGCGTGTACTCACAGAGATGACCCGGTCTCCCACGTGCAGCGTGTCGTCACGGTGAGCGGCCCCTCCCTCGGCGATGCGGGAGATATAAATACCCTGTGGACAGAATGGAGGGGTTAACGTAACGATGGCGACCTCGTCACAAACACCATCACAACCCGCTTCCCTGCAGTGGCTGTGGAATGGGCAGGGGTTCGGGAAAAGGGTGTGGCCTATCCAGCGTGGTCCAATCACAATACGCTCAAGAGCCGCCAATCACAAAGCCTTCATATTTACATTTTTCAGGTCTTGCCTATACCTCCCATTATCGCTTTCATAAATACATGAGAAATCTCTCAACTAAAGTCGTTTGCTACACTATGGTAGAGAAGAGATCACAGCAAAAAGATGGCAACAAATGATGTAGATAATTATATACAAAAGGAATACACAAAGATCCCGCCAAGTAAAGTCGCTATTTTCAGAGGTGAATTGTCAGTGACATACGAGTGAGATTACGGTACCAAGCATTTAAAAAATGCTTCAAATGGCTATGGTATTTCACACAGGACAGACACACCTAGTTACAAAGCTTATAAGCTTATAAACAGTGTTTCGAAACACACAGGCACACAGACACATCCATTTCAAACCAGTGTTCGGAATCCACCCACTCAGAATTCAAACCGCAGAACAAAACAACCGCCAAAAGTCTCATGTCGCCCGTCGCTGAGGCGTCAGTCTCGAATAACACCCTTAATGCACACTGGAGACAAACGGTCTCGGCGCAGCCTCAGCCACGTTTTGCACAACACCGGCGACAGAAAACAAACCTGCCGCTCTCAGTCCGAAGCAACAGAGCTAACGTCGTAGCAGAAGACGGCGCCGCGAGGGACGCGCTGTCCTCGACAACATGTGACCAGCGTGAGATCGGCCTGGACCTTCTCCCGGCGCACCTGCCCTGCCCCCTATCACGTGTCACGGTATCACCTGTGCCTGACTCCATCGCCATAGCAACCCCTCCACATTAAATATTGATCAGCCCATGTGCAGCGTGTGAGTCTCGGTCAGGCTACAGCAGAGGAGCGCGCTCACACAGGCAGCGGTATGCTGGGCGTGCTACATACAAAGAGGGTGTGTACACTTGACCCGTAGGGATTGTATGGCCATTTACAGTACTTGTGGCTCTGTGTGTGTGTGTGTGTGTGTGTGTGTGTGTGTGTGTGCGCGCATCTCTAACAGTAACGCTATAAGCTGTGACGTGTGTGTGTGTGTGTGTGTGTGTGTGCGCATCTCTGTAATGCAGTAATGCTATTAACAGTAATGCTATAATACGTGTGGCTGTGTGTGTGTGTGTGTGTGCGTGTGTGTGCGTGTGTGTGTGTGCGCGCATCTCTAACAGTAATGCTATAATAAGCTGTGATGTGTGTGTGTGTGTGTGTGTGTGCATCTCTAACAGTAATGCTATAATAAGCTGTGGTGTGTGTGTGTGCGTGTGGACGTGTGCGCGTGTGTGTGTGTGTGCGCATCTCTAACAGTAATGCTATAAGCTGTGACGTGTGTGTGTGTGCGTGCGCGCGTGTGTGTGTGTGTGTGTGTGCGCATCTCTAACAGTAATGCTATAATAAGCTGTGATGTGTGTGTGCGTGCGCGCGTGTGTGTGTGTGTGTGTGTGTGTGTGTGTGTGTGCGCATCTCTAACAGTAATGCTATAAGCTGTGGTGTGTGTGTGTGTGTGTGTGTGTGCGCATCTCTGTAATGCAGTAATGCTATTAACAGTAATGCTATAATACGTGTGGCTGTGTGTGTGTGTGTGTGTGTGTGTGTGTGTGTGTGTGCGCGCATCTCTAACAGTAATGCTATAATAAGCTGTGATGTGTGTGTGTGTGTGCATCTCTAACAGTAATGCTATAATAAGCTGTGATGTGTGTGTGTGCGTTTGTGTGCGCGCGTGTGTGTGTGTGTGTGTGCGCATCTCTAACAGTAATGCTATAAGCTGTGGTGTGTGTGTGTGTGTGTGCGCATCTCTGTAATGCAGTAATGCTATTAACAGTAATGCTATAATACGTGTGATGTGTGTGTGTGTGTGTGTGTGTGTGTGTGTGTGTGTGTGTGTGTGTGTGTGTGTGTGTGTGTGTGTGTGTGTGTGCGCATACAATGGGGGAAATAAGTATTGGACACGTCAACAATTTTATTATCAAACATATTTCCAATGTAGCTATTCACATGAGATTTTGACCAGACATTGGTATTAACTCAATAAAACTACACAGCTAAATAAATTGTCACGTTCCAATTCTTTAAAAAAGTTATGTGCAATAAAGTGAAATGACACAGGAAAAAAGTATTGAACACGCTAAATTAAATGTGGTAGAAAAGCCATTTTTTATATTTGGTTGCATATCCTCTGCATGCCATGACTTTATGATGTCTGTGACCCAACAACATCAAAAGGCTCTTGATATCTTATTTGCTGGTACTCTTACAAGCGATACTATAACAGCTCTGCATTTGAATGGATCTCTATGGGAATTGGGGGGTGAGACAAGATTTAGCTGTAAATTACACTGGAACAATATAGAAGACATGGTTGGCTAAGTGGCTTTAAGTCATCAAGGGTCTGATGTATTAAACGAGTCTTTAACCATCACTCTGCTGCCAGAAATACAGTAGATATGGAAGGATCACTTTAAGGGTTGTTTCTCCTGACAGATTTTCCTATTGAACTCTATGGAAAAATAAGTCAGGAGAAGAAACCCTTCAAGTTATCCATCCATATCTACTGTATTTCTGGCAGCAAAGTGATGGTTAAAGGCTTGTTTAATACATCAGACCCTTGATGACTTAGAGCCCTTTAGCCAACCATGTGTTCTATACTGTTCCAGTGTAATTTACAGCTAAATCTAGTCTCACCCCCCAATTCCCATAGAGATCCATTCAAATGCAGAGCTGTTATAGTATCGCTTGTAAGAGTACCAGCAAATAAGATATCAAGAGCCTTTTGATGTTGTTGGGTCACAGACATCATAAATTTATGGCATGCAAAGGATATGCAACCAAATATAAAAAATATGGCTTTTCTACATTTAATTTAGCGTGTTCAATACTTTTTTCCTGTGTCATTTCACTTTTTAAAAGAATTGGAACGTTACAATTTCTTTAGCTGTGTAGTTTTATTGAGTTAATACCAATGTCTGGTCAAAATCTCATGTGAATAGCTACATTGGAAATATGTTTGATAATAAAATTGTTGACGTGTCCAATACTTATTTCCCCCATTGTATCTAACAGTAATGCTATAATAAGCGGTGATGTGTGTGCGCGCATGTGTGTGCGTGCGCATATCTAACAGTAATGCTCTAATAAGCTGTGACGGTTCTCTGACTCACGGTGTCGCCGGGGCGGTAGGCGGTGGAACCCTTGCCCCCCGCGATGCTGAAACCCAGGCCCTTGTCGTTGCGGACAAGGCAGGCGGAGAGGCGCTGGTGGGCCCCGTCGGGGGAGGGCGGGTCCATGCAGAAGGGCAGGCCGCTACGGCGCTCCCGGGGGAAGTAGTCATCCTCGGGCCGGAGGGGCGTGGTGGTGATGGCGTTCTCCGGTTCCACCATGCGCTCCCGTAGAACAGTCATGGAGACGGCCGTGCCGGAGGTCCGCAGGGCCTCCACCGCCCGCTGGTGTTCGGCCTCGTGGAGGTCCACCCCATTCACCTGGGGGAGGGAGGGGGGTCAGAACACTGCACAGGGTGATGGGGTCAGAACACTGCACAGGGTGATGCAGGAAGTCAGTCAGTCAGTCAGTCAGTCAGACACACACACACACACACACACACACACAGCAGGGTGTACCTCCAGCAGTTTGTCTCCAACTTTGACCCCCGCCCCGGCAGCAGGCCCATCCTCAGACACTCGAGAGATGAAGATTCCCTAAAAGGACGAGGGAGACACGCATTACTTACCCTCACTCACCTCACTCACCTCACTCACCTCACTCACCTCACTCACCTCACTCACCTCACTCACCTCACTCACCTCACTCACCTCACTCACCTCACTCACCTCACTCGAGAACTTGTGAGAAGCACTCCGTAAAGCCACATATGTTGGCAGGACTACTACAGCATCGGCAATTCATATTTTTTTATTAACTTATAATTCACTGCAGTTTATGAAAAAAACGTTTTATTTTGTTAAGCTCTGCACCAACATTATTTGCGTATTAAAGTCCCCCCCCCCCACCCCCCCACCACCCTTGTAGTATCGCCACAACCGCTTATTGGCAACTTTCGCGCTCGGTTTTTACTGGTGGTATAACAGAGCAGCACTATATAAGTAAGTTTGGTTTACCCTTCCACAAGCCCCGCCCAACCTTACCTCCCGCACCAATTACAGGGCCTCCACTGGACGTGGGTGTGGGTCTTACCTCGTCATCCCCCTTGTAAGGCGTGGAGCCCTTCCCCCCCGCGATACTAATCCCCAGCCCACCCGTCTGCCGGAGGATGGACAGTGTCAGCTGGAATCAGAAACCAGGCGTTAACGCACCCAAAGAGACCCGGAAGCACTTCCTGTCCAAAACCGTGTATGAAACACAGGCTGGAGTGGGGAGGGGGCGGTGGGGTTGGGTTCCATGCTTTAACCTCACTCTCTGGTCAGCGCCGCACCACAACTAAACCCAGTCTTACACCGATTCTCAATTTCTCCTCACTGCACCCATGTGTTGAATGGCCAGAACATGAAGCCGAATCAGGATGCGTGCCGCTTATTAAAGAGCGTGTAGCACACATTTTTCGCTTTTCAATTATGGTGGATGAACACATTTTGTTCTTGCAATGTGCTCCCTACGGTGGATGCTGGGGTGACTGTCTGGTGATTGGCTTACAGGAGTGAGTGAACACACCCCCCCCTCACACAGGCACAAGTGTTAGCCAACAGGACACACAGGAAAAGAGGACGGGCCAAGCCGAGTCTCCGCAATAGGTCCAATCGAGATGTAATGACAAAGTGAACCGGGAGGAAGCCATACCGATGCAGTCTCGGAGACTCAACCGTTTAAGGTGTAAGATGACAAATATGTGATTAGAATGTTTTTGAACTGAACATTCTAATGCTGATGCAGCAATGGAGTTCTAGAACTCTGACTTAGAATTTTGATAAAACATTCCAAAAAAAAAGCGTACTCTTCAAAGGGTTAGAGAGACACGAGGGACTGACGAGGGCATACTGACATCAGAGTAAAATCCACATACTGTACATCCACACACAAACAAACAAAAGGAACAAAATGCATTTCAAGGGCCGTAACGTGCACCACAGAAGACAAAACAGCAGAGGACGAACAAAACAGTCAGCGCACCAGTCCCTGATCAGATTTAGGGGGCAGTGTTATCATGGGGAGGTGGGGACCATGCTGAATGAGGGGTTCAGAAAGAGAGAGAGAGAGGGAGAGCTGAAGGATGTGTTTGGGCTCTGCGACATACATGTAAAATACTGGGAGAACATGGTTGTAAAATATGTGGAAGGAGATAAGACACTGAAATAACTATGGCCGTTAAAAACTCTTCATTAAGCCCTCTGTTTATATCAACACCCAGGCGTCATTAGAAAGTGACATCATCGCAATCCCTGCAGCAAAGTCGTGTCGCCACGGCAGCCGGACTCCTCGGTGGCCACGCCCCTGGCTTAGTGGCCGACCGCACTTTGTTTAAATTCCTAATTTCTCTCCAACGACGGGCTGGTGTGCAAATCTACGGCTCGGTCACACACACCCAGGCCCAGGAGCTTTACTCTGCTAGAAGAGTGTTCGTTTCTTCAAACCGCGTTCCACTCCAGCCTGTCGATCGGTGAGGATGGGACCTCATAGGAAGTCTCCATTAGCTTTGACCCAAACTGAGCCACGTGCTAACCAGTCGTGTCTTTCCACATAGCAACGGCAGTAACGCACGAGCCCAAATACAGTTCACCGCAACCCTTAAGACTTTTACAGGCAGCTACGAAGCAGCTGTGGTCTTGTGTTTAGCCCTTTAAGGTGTAAGATCACAAATATGTGATTAGAATGTTCTTATCTGAACATTCTAATGCTGATGTAACTGAAAGCAATGGAGTTCTAGAACACTGAAAAAAATTATTCCAAAACTATTTTAAGAATGTTTTCAGGTTATTTGACAGCACAGAGATGGGTTCTGATAAACCATATACCTAACATCTCTGCAGACTGTCTCGGGACTAAACTGAATTACCAGTCATACAAACATTCCCCTAAAAAAAACATTATTGATAATAAAATTAGAATAGATACATAAATGTCATCAGTATCACTGATAATCACAAATCAATGTGTGGCATCTGAGTGTACAAAACTGGAATGTTACTTATTTTCTCCTCACTGCCTGAAAATCCCACATGTGCGCCCCACACATTCCTCCTGACACGCCCACGGGACAGGCCTTGTTTTTGTGACAGGGGACAGGCCTTGTTTTTGTACACTCCGCTCGTATACAGATACCAGAAGGCCCACAGTGTGCATGAGCAAAGGCCTCGAAAAGATCTGAGAGGAAACCATGGAAACCAGGGGGTGGAGAGAAGGGAGGAGCCTCAGCACAGCTGCACCTGCTGGGAGAGGGGGAGGGGGAGGGGGAGGGGGCTGGGGCAGGAGACTTTCACAGTGTCTTGGACACCACGTTCTTTCATCCCAAGACTGCCATACTGATTTATGGGCTGCTCTATAAGCACCTTAATATATTTTAGATTTTTTTTTTTTTAAATCCAAATTTGTCAGTCAGTTTAACCAGCATGAAATGGCAACAATCTGAGAATGACGCAACAGTACAACCAATATGGTAACTGTTAATACCCAAATAGCTCATGTCTCCTGTGAGCCCCCGTCCCAATGGTACCCCTCCTCCCCCAAGACAGGTGCCACCTCATTGGCTGTCCCAAGACAGTGCAGTCTGATTGGCTTTTTTGAGATTTTGCTCAGGTTAATGGTGGATTTGATTTTGGGTGGGTGAAAGGGTGAAAACACAGTGGAGAAAGGATGGAGAGAGGGATTGGATGGGGAAAGAGAGAGAGAGAGAGAGGGATTGGATGGGGAAAGGGAGAGAGAGAGAGAGAGATACAGACCTCTTCCGCCTCAATACGAGCAGGTTCAATCAGCAGATTATTGACTTGATCAAATGACACCCCCTGTTAGGATAGGAACCAGCGAGAGGCATGCGTATTAGTGAGGCCAAAGGAACTCTCTCTAACTCTCACACAACCCAACACCATCTCACAAACAAGAACATCTCCTCTCTCTTACACACACACGCACACACACAGCCCAACACCATCTCACACACAAGAACATCTCCTCTCTCTTACGCACGCACGCACGCACGCACGCACGCACACACAGCCCAACACCATCTCACACACAAGAACATCTTCTCTCTCTTACACACACACACATGCACGCACACACACACAGCCCAACACCATCTCACACACAAGAACATCATCTCTCTTACACACACACACACATCGCAACACCCTCACAGACACAGCTCAAGAACACATCTCCCCTTTCTTCAAGCACGCACACACACACGCACGCACGAGTGTTCACTCAGGACCACACAAGCCGCAGAAACATTGAGGCTTCTGCTCTACTCTCTCCTGCTGTTGTAACAAAGCAGGAGGCACAAGCAGCAGCAAATTTACCCTAACAAAGCTCTCCCAACTACCCCCAACTACCACAAATACCCCAACTACCACAAATACCCTCAACTATCGCAACTACCCCCAACTACCACAAATACCCCAACTACCCCCAACTAACCAAAATACCCCCCAACTACCACAACTACCCCAAATACCATCAACTATCCCAACTACCCCCAACAGAGTTCCCCCAACACACACAGACACACACACACACAGGCCTCCTAGTAAGATGAAACCCAAGGCCCAGGACATAGAGGGGGATAAGGAGTGGGATACAGGCCTCACAGCAAGCCTAGCAGCAGGGAACTTAAGGTCTATCTGCAGGGGCATGAGGAACAGGAGGAAGAGGAAGCTACACCCCCCCCCGTGTGACACCCGAAGCAGACTGGCCTTTGCTCAGGTCGGGACTCAGGGAATAGTGTAAGGATCTGTGCGCAAAGGTACCCAGGAACCATTCCATCCTCTGGTTCAGGCTGTTTTGCAGTTACACTGGATTTTGCTGTGATGTTTGCAGTATCAGTACAGCTTCCACCTGTGCCTTGCACACTCACTAAGGTAGTGGGGAGGGTGCGCACACACACACACACACACGCACACACACGCCACATTCTCCCTCCTACACAAGCACAACCCCCGTCTCAGTCCATCCCTCTATCAACCTCCCGCTTGCGTTTGCTGCAGCCTTTGCTTCCCTAACCCCACGTCATGGGGGCTCCGCACACGCACACACATGTTCACACGCTCGCTCCGCGTTCACACACGTGCACGTCGGGCCAAATTGCACAAATCTTCCCACCCTACTGGGGAATAGGCCAGCACCACGGGTCCCCCAGTTCACCTCTGTTTGAGCCTATCCACAGCGGTAAACCACAGTGCTCAACCCAACAGCAGATTCCCTCTACTGTGACTGTGGGGAGTGAGCCAGGCTGTTGCACAATAGGTGGAAACGGCTGTCAATGAGAAAGCGGAGGCGGGACCAAGGAACCCAGGGTGTGCTTGCATTGAGGCACAAGCCAACAGTCCTTAAGTTCGAAAGAATTGGATTCATCCTTTACGTTTACTGATCAGAAACAATTATTCCGTTATGGTATAAGATCACAACTATGTGATTAAAATATTCTTAACTGAACAACCTATTGCTCATGTAACAATCACTACTGGTAACTGAAAGCAATGGATACATGTATAGGCAGGAATATAAATACAAGTGCCACAATAGGCCCCACAGTTGGGTGTACATATAGCCCAGAGGGAAAAGGAAGTGAATTAAGCCAAATTAAGAAGTAAAGAAAGATTACACAAAGCAGCAATTGATAAGGTGAGAGCCTGGGGTTGAATAGTGGGCTGGGCAGTATCAGGGAGCTCGAGGGAAGTTATGCAGGGCACTTTTCTCTGAGAGAGAGAGAGAGAAGGCGAGGTCTGGCACGACAACACCCCCCCCCCATCCCCTCCCCCGGAGCCGCTTCCCTTGTGCTGCCAATATCCAAGAGACAGAAGGGGACACGCCCGTGTGGTGGGTTTACAGTCTGTGTAAATCGATATCCACGTGATGCTATTCAGCAAGTTAAGTACTAAAAGATTTTTTAAAAACCTTTGATCTAATTTTGCTACAGCGCAATCAATCTGGGGAGAAACTTGCTTAGCAACAGAAGAACAAAACTGGGCACTGTCACTAAAATAACATCATATGGAACACTTAAAATAAATAAATAAAGTCATATGAAAGAGCCCCATGCTTTTATTAAGATGGGACATTGTGTGTGAGGACAAACCAATGCTATTCCTTCTCTGTGGCTCCATAAAGGTCAATTCAGATCTAAGCAGAAGCTGCGTGTGGTATTGGTGTCAGCAGTGGGATCCTGCATATTGACGCACTCCGTGTTACGGGGCTGTGGTGGGCCACGCAGAGCATATACCAGTGTTGTGCTGCCTTTGGAATGCAATGAAGTCATAGAACAAGATGATGTCACAGAAAAAAAGAATGTGCCAATCAGTGCATTACATAAGAAGGCTATGAGTGGGCTATGAGTCACAAGCTTTTCTAAGAGTTGTATGACAGCATTGTTTTGCATTGAATTCAGCCCTGCTGGTGCATGAGGAAACGAGGTCTGAGAACGTTCCTCCACGTGTAGATCTGTGGAGGGACTGAATCTGCCTTCAAAACAATCTGAACTTTTTTCTTGCCAGAGACGTGAGTAAATCAATCCCTCCAGCTCTTGTGTATGGTTTCCACCCACCAGCCCTGTGCTAGCCCTCCTCCCACCAGCCCTGCGCTACCCCTCCACCCACCAGCCCTGCGCTACACCTCCACCCCACATACCTTCATGGGCTGCAGGGAGGCATTGACGCGGTCGGCCAGGGCGCTGTCCTCCAGGTCGGTCTCCTCCTTCCTGGGGCGTTGTGGGCCGCCCTCTTCTTCCCCCTCCTCCTCCTCCTCCTCCTCCTCCGCTTCCTCCTCCTCCTCCGCCTGGTTGGCGGAGGGGCGGGGCGTGGGCTGGCCCTCAGGGGTGAAGCCCTGGAGCAGAGCGGCCACCACCTCGGGTTTGGGCAGCTTGTTGATCTTGAAGTGCTTCTTGTAGTGAGGCGTGTCCTTGCGGAAGAGCCGCTGTTTCTCCCGCGGGTAGGCGGGCGGCTGCTCTTCATCGCTCCCTTCCCCGTCCTCGTCCCCCCCATTCTCCTCACCCCTGCGGATAATGGGCTCTTCCGCAAAGTGCACTGTGGGCTGGAGGGAGGGAGGGAGGGAGAGGGGGAGAGAGGGAGAGAGGGAGAGAGCGAGAGAGAGATTCAATCAAAGCAAGAGAGAGACAGAAATCAATAGAGCGTTTCTAAATTGTGCCGTTGGTACCTGATGGTTCTAGTATAACACCTGTATCCTCTAAAATACATGAGCAGATTACTATTAACATTTTGTGTTGACATATCTCTATAGAGAGCTATGTTTGTATATTGTAGGAATATGAACTTAGAGATAATCAACACAAGAGATCCCCAATGAACAGTTCAAGTTTTATTTGTATAGTTCTTCTTCAGTGTGAATTCGGCGGTGTGACACAGAGAAATGCTCACCTCTATATATTCCACTTCCATCTCGTCTAGCTCCTCCCCATCCACAGCGTGGTTCTGCCCATTGACTGGCTCCTCCCACATGGTGATGAGGTTCCGCCTCTCCTCCGGGGACACAGCGGAGGCTGTGCTGTTGGAGGCGTGCGATTCGTTGCTCTGATTCGACAGACTGATCAGGCGCTTACCCTGCAAGTGTACAGTCCGTCATCGGTCAAGCACACAGCAGTGATGTCACTCCAAACAAAACTGTAGGGCTATGTGTGTGCGTGTGTGCGCGCGTGCACCTCATTATTGGGGCACTCCTCATCAGCCCGGGACGTGTACGCCTCGTTCCTCTTCTCCTCGATCACCTTCTTCATCTCTTTCAGTTCGCTGGGGTGGGGCGTGGCCCTGCGCTGCAAACCCTGCCACAGAGCACACTCAGTCAGCACAGACCTGTTACACTGAGCGGCAGTTGACAACTGCCTACATTTCCCAGCTTCCCCTGGGTAATTAGTCAGGAAGTAGCAGGATGGTAGCCTTGATGCCTCTCTTATCCGTATGTTACCACCCCTGCCCACCCCTCAGGCAGCCCCACGCACCCTGCGCTCTGCGGCCGCCTCATCGTCGTCCTGCTCGTCCTTGACGCCGTCCTGGAAGTGTATGACGGGCACGCGGTTCAGGTTGCCGTCGGTCGGGCCGTCGTCCAGGCTGTTCTGCAACAGGTTCTCTGGGATACACAGGGATCACACTTAACACTGCGCAAGAAACTACACAGCGACGGTTGGGAGAGAAAGAGAGAGAGGGAGAGAAAGAGAGGGTAGGAGAGTCTCTCACCGAGGCTGGGGGAGGGCAGTTGGGGCAGAAGGTAGCAGGTGAGAACCTTGTCGCCCGTCTGAGTGTCGTCCTCCGTCTGGAACTTGAGCATGGGCTGTGACTGGTTCTCTGCCAGCCACAAGGCCTTCAGGTTCAGGTTCGTCAGAGAGAAGGGAAGATTCTGGAGCCTGGGGCAAGAGAGAGGCAAGAGAGGATGAGAGCAAGAAGGGCCAAAGTGGGGCAAGAGAGGGGCAAGGTTGTGAGGAATGTAATAAAAGGTAGAAAATCAGTTCCATAGCAGGACGTACATTTGATCAGGAGCCCTACAAAAAATTCTCAAATAACAGAAACAAGATCCTGTCCCCTTCTGTTCAACCACATTTGTAAGATTCACAGCAGTTAGCCGAGTGTTTTCCACACCTGTTCCCCGCCACGTCCAGCACGTGGAGCTCGGTGGCGTCGGCCAGCTCGGCGGGCAGCCTGGCCAAGCGGTTGTCGCGCAGCGACAGCACGTTCATGCTGACGCAGCCGCCCAGATCCGCGGGGACGGCGTACAATCGGTTACGGTCCACGTTCAGGTTGGTGAGCTTCTTCAGCTTCCCCATGGAGCGAGGGAGACTCTGGAGGAGAGGTCAGAGAGCGAGAGAAAGAGGGAGGAGTCAGAGAGGCCGGAGTGAGAGGGGGAGGAAAATAAAGCACGGAGGAGGAGGGGGGGTGTTTAGGCTCCAGACTCGATGCCAGCACGGTGCCGTGACAAAGTTGGGACAGTAATTTTAAAGTAGAATACAGCGGAATTTTCTCTCCCGGTTCACTGAAAGGAGTTTGCCAGGCACTGTGAAGCAGGGCTTTGTCCTTGAGCAGAAACAGCAGAGACATTCCTGTAACATTGAGCAATCGGGCAGAATGCCCAGGCCTGGAGCACACAGCACACCATATTACCCCGTTCACTAGCAGACACTTATCTAGGGATAAAAACCTGCAAACCAGTCTTCATTAAAAAAATGTAATTAAATAAAAAAATCTAACAGAAACCTTTTACATTTAGCACCTGGAGCAATCCAGGATAAAACGCCCTGCAACACAATTGTCCTGCAAGGGACTCGAACCACAAATACAGACAAACTTGGACACCACAAAGCCAAAGAAACAGACGGACAGACTGTGAGAGGTGGAGAGGCGACCTGGTGTGGCGGTCGGGGTTCTACCTGCAGCAGGTTCTCGGTGAGCATCAGTTCCGTCAGGTTCTCGCACTCTCCCACGGAGTCTGTTAGGTGGGTGAGCCGGTTCTGGTCCACTTTGAAGATGGACAGCTGCTTCAGGGAACCTGCGGAGGCGACACGGTGCCGTCAGCGCCACTCAGCGACACAAACTAGAGTCCTAGTCCTTGGCTTCAACCTTCATCTTATGCGGCTTCTGCACCCATTTTTGCAATAACCGTGCTTTTCCAGTAGGGGGTATCAATGTTTTTCCCCAAAAATAAAAGCCATATTGTCTGAATCCAGTGGGCCTCCCCTCCTTTAGTGCAGTGAACACGGCTGTCCAATGAGTCACAGGCCGCTAAATTAACTGGACAGCCGTTGATTCTGCTGCTGCTGAGTAGAACTTAAAGGTCGGGGGATTCCTTGGTTGTCTAGACAATCAGTCAATGACTTGCTGTGGCATTTCGCTTGAAGCCCACCAGTGTGTATTCTGTGAGTAGAAGTGTGTAATCTCACCGCCTTTCTCTCCCTCTTTCACTCTCTCCTTTTGTGTGAAGTGTGCGTTCTTGCAGAAACGGAGCGGTTTCCCTGTGTGCATGTGCGTACGTGCACGTGGGTGAGTGCATATGTGGGTGCGTGCGTGTGGTGTGTGTGTGTGTGCGTGTGGTTTGTGTGTGCACTTGGTGTGTGCGTGCGTGTGGTGTGTGTGTGCGCGTGGTGTGTGTGTGCGCGTGGTGTGTGCGTGGTGTGTGCGTGCGTGCGGTGTGTGTGTGCATGGTGTGTGTGCATGTGCATGGTGTGTGTGCGTGTGCGTGGTGTGTGTGTGGTGTGTGTGTGTGTTAGAGGGTGGATACCCGACCCGAACCCGACGGGACCCGACGGGGCCCGACGGGTCGGGCCGGGCTCGGACTAAACTTTTAAAATGATGTTCGGGCTCGGGTCGGGCTCGGTCACGGCGGCCGAACAACTAGCGAACATTTTACTTTTGAACTACAGTAAAACCTTGACATACGAGTGCACTAACTTACGAGTATTCCGAGTTACGAGCCGTTGCTCGGACAATTTCTTGCTTCGCCTTACGAGCCTAGACCCGAGTTACGCATTCGCATTTCCGAAAAATTCTGAAGGGAAGGAAGAAACAAACCACCATGGATAGGTTTTTATCGAAACGCCCTGCAGATCAGAGTCAGAAAAGCGTGACGAAAAAGCCAAAAATCAATGAAAAAGATGCAAACGTCACTGATGAAGATGAAAACATCACTGACGAAGATTAAGTGTAAGTGAAGAATAATAATGTAGCAATTAAGTTTAGAACCAGTTTATTTCTTTATATTCTATTTTATTATCTTTGTATTATGTTTTGTATTAATTATTTATTATTTATAAATACATTTCTCATTTTTATAACTACGTAACAAAGAAATTAGGGTGTTTTTTGGGGGGCTGGAACGGATTAATGGTATTTAAATTAATTTCAATGGGGAAAATTGATTTGATATACGAGTAAACCGAGTTACGAGCTCGGTCACGGAACGAATTAAACTTGTATGTCAAGGTATTACTGTACTAATTAGGATGGGTTAGCTTACTTCACATGGTGCTTCAAGTTGCTTTTGGTGAAAATAGTGTGAAATAAATAAAAATGATACCGAATATTGTGTGTGTGTCTGTTATCTACCAATAAAACAATGCCTTTTGACGGTCATTTAGGTGCCCAGTGACCACTAAACAGAGAAGCTGTAACCATGGTAACAACAACTGCGTGACAGGGAAACACAATGTCAGCGCTTCAGTGCCTTACATTAACTGTGTCGGGCTCGGGTCGGGTTCGGACATAAAAAGCAGAATTCCTGTCGGGTTCGGGTCGGGCTCGGTTACTACTATCTCGGGCTCGGTTGGGTTCGGACAGAAATATGCGGCCCGATCCGCACTCTAGTGTGTGTGTGTGTGTGTGTGTGTGTGCGCGCGTGGTGTGTGTGTGTGCGCGCGTGGTGTGTGTGCACGTTGCATGTGTGCGTGGTGTGTGTGTGCGTGCGCGGTGAGTGCGCGTGGTGTGTGTGTGTGTGCGCGCGTGGTGTGTGTGTGTGTGCGCGCGTGGTGTGTGTGTGCACGTTGCATGTGTGCGTGGTGTGTGTGTGCGTGCGCGGTGAGTGCGCGTGGTGTGTGTGTGTGTGTGTGTGTGCGCGCGTGGTGTGTGCGCGTGGTCTGTGTGTGCGTGCGCGGTGAGTGCGCGTGGTGTGTGTGTGTGTGCGCGCGTGGTGTGTGCTGCGCGCGTGGAGTGTGTGCACGTTGCATGTGTGCGTGGTGTGTGTGTGAGTGGGCGGTGAGTGAGCGTGGTGTGTGAGTGTGTGAGCGCGTGGTGTGTGCTGCGCGCGTGGAGTGTGTGCACGTTGCATGTGTGCGTGGTGTGTGTGCGTGCGTGCGCGGTGAGTGCGCGTGGTGTGTGTGTGTGTGTGTGCGCGTGGTGTGTGTGTGTGCGTGTGCGGTGTGTGTGTGCGCGCGTGGTGTGTGTGTGCACGTTGCATGTGTGCGTGGTGTGTGTGTGCGTGCGCGGTGTGTGTGTGTGTGTGTGTGTGTGTGTGTGTGTGCGTGCGCGGTGTGTGTGCGTGGTGTGTGTGTGCACGTGGAGTGTGCGCGTGTGTATCTCTATTCTCACCTATGCTATCAGGGATGAGCTCCAGCTGGTTCTGGGACAGCAGCAGGTCAGTGAGGGCCAGCAGGCCGCTGATCTCTGCAGGCAGCTTTTCCAGCCGATTCTTCGACACGTCCAGACACACCAACTTCCGCAGGTTCCCCAGCTCCTGCACACGCAACACGCAACACGTTACAATCATTTGACAGCAGGAAAATCGCAAAACATGCTACAAATATTCCAGCACAAGAATCACAAAACATGCTACAATCATTCAACAGCACACGCAACATGCTACAAGCATTCAACAGCACGGAAACCCCAACGTTTCAAACAGCCACACGCCGCCCCCATCCCGCATGCACACACGCCCCTCAGAAAGAGCCAACACTGATCCTACAAACAGGGTTCGCTTGTGAGCGTGACCCATACTGACCGGAGGTAGAGAGGTCAGGTGGTTACGGTCGAGCCACAGTTCGCGCAGGTTGGGAAGAGCCCCCATTGTGTCCGGCTGCAAAGGGAGAAAGGAGAGAGACTGTGAACCCCGATTAATGCATCGCTTGTATCCCTCGCCAGAGCTGTCGGCCATTACGCTATCAAAATTCTGCTTCTGGCAACCACGTCCAATGAAGCACCTTCAAACGGAAACTAAACTATTTGAATTTAGAGGGGGAATGAAAGAGAGCCAATTAAACCGGAGACGGGCGTTGTTTCGTAACCTCATCTGACGTGTGGTAAAATCCATTCGGTTCTCCTCGACGCAAGACTAACTGTCCGTTCTGCTCATTTTGTAATACAAAATGTTCATTCTTCTCGACGTAACGCATAATGTTCAGTCAGGCCGACGCTCTCAGGCAAGCGGGACAGCGGAATCGCAGTGTCATTAAAGCTGAGCATGCACCGTGGCATCTCTGAGGTCTGACTTCCAGCAAAACGCAAATGCTCTCGTTTAAATGCAGGGAAGCAAAAAAAAAAGTCCAAACTACATGGTCTTTGTAGTCCCCCAAGTCACAGGCTTTGATTCGAGTCAGCCGACCATGCACCATCCACGGGTTTGCTATCTATCTATCGACCCATTTTAGAAAATTTGAATCAGATATATAAATGTGAAACAGTAGTTTGAAGATGAGCTAAGGAGATGTACGTGCATGTTGAACAATAGCAGTAAGATGCGTTTGTGATGTCTTTCAGACTGCCGCAGCCCCGAGAGGCCCCAGCGGTCTGTTCCACTAATCATGATAATGAAATCTTTATTGAATGCGGCTGAATAAAAGCACTCCTCCCACACTGGAAACATCAAACCCCCGCAGGGAGCACGATTTATACCAACTGCATCCCCTCTCATACTGATCCTGCACAATGCGCAAAGTGGCCGGCCTCCAGATTCATGTCGATTAGGCGATGCGTTTAGCAGATGCCCCTGTATGGCCCTGCCCCGCCCGCTCTCTCCAGGACCCGACCCGACCCGCCCCCTCTGTCCTGGGCCCCGACCCGCCCGCTGTCTCCGGGACCCGCCTGCTTTATGATTCTACAGCAGGGTTTCCTCTTCAGATGGGGCCTTTGGCCAGAGGGAGTGGCACAGCATGACACAAATCCGCAGCCCCTGTGACGGCTCTGATTGCTCTCTGCTCCAACCAACCTTAGAACCTAAAGTGAATTCTTAGTTTTACCCACCTGTGAAAGAGGGGGGGGGGCTAAACCCACTGAGGGATGCCTTCAGGTAAATTATGTTCAAATTCCTTCTTCATCACAGGAGATAGCACCTCCTCAAACTGCTCCTGCTGTCGTTAATCACGCACCAACTCTGAACACTAAATAAACACCTTTTTCCCATTCCGGTAATCGCCCATTCAATGCTCATGTTCCGGGAATGTAGTCCCGCTTCCTTGGCTCGCTGTGGGTTTGTATCCCTGCTGAGCGCGAGGTATACAATAGAACCAGCAGGACGGGTCGGGCCGGGCGGGTCTCTTATTGTTCGAGAGGCGACGCTCCACATCCTGTCTTGTACCAACGTGTAAAGACCGGGAAAGAAGATTCAGTGCAGAGGAACGTTCCGCTCTGTGGGAGAACGAGGCTAACGCTTAGCTGAGACCGACTGTGCACTCGAAAAATGAGTACAAGTCCCAAAAAACCTTACAGGCACTCTGTCTCCAATAGCAGAAATGCGTGCGGTAAATCAGCGCTTGTTATTTTGTTCAAAGAGTGACGGGCTGAACTATGTGACTGAGTCAGTGCTGGGAGTTTCACGAGCCGCTCTTACCAGAACTTCCAATTCATTACTGCCAAGGTCTAGCTGCTCCAGTTTCACCAGGAACGACAGGGACCTGTTGACAGATGGGGGGGGAGGGAGAGAGAGAGAGAGAGAGAGAGAGAGAGAGAGAGAGAGAGAGAGAGAGAGGGGGGGGATAAGAAAGAGAGAAAGAAAGAGGGATAAGAAAGAGAAAGGGAGACATCAAGACAGGGAAGAAGAGAGAATAAAAGATCAAGAAAGAGAGACAGAGAGTAGAGTTCATACAATTGTACATTGATGCCTGAGGACAGCTATACAGACACTGTACAGGACATTACAGTCATTTAGCAGACGCCTTTATCCAAAGCGACATACAGTAAGCGCATACAGAAACGTCATCGAAGTATCTACAGAACCGATAAGACAAAGCACATCCTTCCCATACATTAGCAGCTATCCTTTTTTACACATTCCCAGACTGCCTGGATAAGGTAGTAAAGGCTATAATGAAACGATGCATGAAAGTCTCTTTTGATTGACAAATTAAAATGGCTCTATTCTTTAGTGATAGCACCCGGGACAATAGTGGCCAAAAATAACCAATATCCTTTTTACGCTACAGGATCACCATCAGATACATATATATTCCAGTAGGGGTCGCTACAGAGCAATGAGACGCAGATCCTGACTCACTGACCCAAACCTCGGTCAAGGATACCGCCAATTATGCATCGCCCTGTGGGGCCACCGGGCACAGCAACCTGAACGTGGATTCGAACCCGGATCGTGGGGCCCGCCCGCCGGCCCACTCACAACAACAAAGATCATAACAGGATGTGCCACCAGGCAGCCAATTTTTCCGCCGTTTTAAGTATTTCCTTACTACTCACACCAAGTACTAAAGTTCAGGTTACGTTCACATACACAGTAAAATGTCCAGTGTTAATTCAACTCTAACAGAGTACATTTGAGCCTGATTGGGACCATATATACACTCTGTAAGATTTGATTTAACACTGAACATATTACTGTGCAGTGCACACGCAACGTGCCTCTTCATTTCATTCTTCCTCTTCGTGAAAGGGCACGGAGCAGATTACGGGACAGTCCGTGAGTCGCCGTCGAGTCGTTTTGGACAGAGGAGGCAAGTCGTGACGAAGCGGGACCTGGGGACGACGCTAAAGCGTTCCCGCCATCTGTTCCCTCGGCTGTCAGTCACGCTGGCGGGTTTCCTGCGACGCAGCTGTCAGCGAAGGCTTAGCGGTGGGTGGTCACACCGGCCACTACATAAACGCATTAGGCGCTAAATACTGACTTAAGACCCTGCCCTGCAGTGCCATCACGCCAAAAACACTTCAACACGCTCTGACACTCGTGCACTACGCTCTGGTGAAGGCTTGTTTGTGCCTAAACACGTTAGCGTTTTGATCGGTGTGGGACAAACAAAATGAGGTATAATAGTATTCCATCCTATTTTTAAATCACTGGATGTGCGACCATTCTCTTGTTAGATATCCCTGTTTTTGATTTTCTTTTGGCACTTCTTGTGAAATTCCATTTTTTGAAGCTCAACTTCCTTCCAACCTTTTGAACCCGTACACTATCGACAGTACCACAGAGTGCACCTAATGCTGCGTTACCTCGTCTGTATCCTCACATACATTTACATTAATGCTTTAGGTTCCTTCTGGAGTTCTGCGTTTAAGAAACTTCACAAATGCTAAACTAGGCTTATGACTTCATAGCAGGAAATCTAGCATGGAAAATAGCAAGTAAAATATAAACATAGCTAACTCTACACTTTTTTTAAATTCTCTGTTCCAAGGGTTGAGTGGAGGCAGATGTAAGCGCTCTCTCCCCCTGTCAGGGGTGGACTTACGTGGGCAGGGATTTCAGCAGGTTGTCCCTGAGCTCCAGGGTCACCAGGTTGGCCAAGCTGCAGGAGATGGGGACACATTTTACAACACAATCAGCCACTTAACATAGTTTGTTGATTGTCCCAAAATGGATGATCCAACAACATGGCGGCAGCCATTTCACCTGCTGCAACAGGTGTACTGCAGCACAAGAACCTAAATCATTCATTAAAGTAGCTATGCAATGGGGGCTCTGGAGGAAAGACTTGTGGAAGGTGGTAAAGAGAATGCAGGCTGTGGTGCACATCTCCACACCCCTGCCTCTGTGGTGATTGTCCACACCCCTGCCTCTGTGGTGTGCGTGTCCTTGTGTGCGTGTGCGCGAGTGTGTGTGCGTGTGCGCGAGTGTGTATGCCTGTGCCTGTGCAAGCGTGTATGCGCGTGCGCGCATGTACATGCGTGTGCGCGCGTGTACATGCGTGTGCTTGTGTGTGCGTGCGCTTGTGCAGGTTGCACTTACTTTCCAACGTCGTCAGGCAACGTCTGCAGAGAGACCTCATTTAGGGTCAAGTGGGCCAGAGCTCGGAGCTGTGTGAAACCATCAGGCAGTCTGGAGAGGGAAGGAGGGGCGGAGAGAGAGAGAAAGAAAGGACAGAGGGGGAGAGGGAAATAAAAAGGACAGAGGGAGAGAGAGATGAGAGAGAAAGAGAGGGAGAGAGAGTGTCACAGTCAAATAGAGAAATCATTCATGCACATGACCCTGTGCGGTCTGTACAGATGCAAGGCAAGATGGTTACTTGCCCAAAGACCAGCTATTATATCTGCCAGTTTCACAAAGCCAGCAGATAGCAGTTTGCTTCCTAACAGGTTTTAATGTACGCAAGTGGTGGTGGTCCGATGAGGCTCTTACACAACTTTACAATAAGGGCCTGAAACTCCCCGTCCCCTCTCCCATCCCAGTCTCTCTCAAGCTGTAAACAAATTCAGCATCTCAGCTCGTCGCTTGAAAAGACTTCATTCAGCCAAGCCCAAAGTTAAGCTCTAAATTGCTTCACACCTCCAGGCGTTTTTTTTTCTTTTTCTTGAGAACTCTTTGGAAACCGATATCACCCTGCACATTGTGTGGGAAGCACGCAACTCTCCTGAAACTGATGCAAGCAAAATCCCACCCTGAAGAAGCCATTATTTAATTTCATAGTCAATTGGTCCTGATTTTGAACGTGGGGGCATGATACAAGGGCTAATGTGGAAGCTCGTTACCGTGCCAACACCACGAGCAAGTTTATCCAGAAGGGGCTACGTATTTATGCAGAACCATGAACATTCATGGCAACGGCAAGGTTTGGAATGCAAGCATTTCCTGTTTTGGAATATACCTGAACAAACTAGCATGCGGGCTTTTTACGGAAAGAGCTTGAGCAGTGAAAAAAGCCGGTAAATATTTGCCTTCATCATATGAATTAAATGCACTGAGAAACACTCAGTGGGGAGATGGGGGTGGGTGGGCTGACTGTATTTGACTTTGTAATATTATCAAATAAAAACCATGTGATTCTTGTGTGTTTACGGCGCATGTATTTACCTCCCTCAGGGAAAAGTACACTTTAATGCACGCGAGAGGGATGAAGGCAGCTGAGTGTTGCTTAACCCTTCGAAGAACAGGTTCTTTTTTTGTTTTTTTTTTAAATGTTCTTTTTTTTGTGTGCAAAATTCTAAGTGAGTGTTCTAGAACTCCATTGCTTTAAATCACCAGTAGTGACTGTTACATAAGCATTAGAATGTTCGGTTAAGAACATTCCAATCACATATCTTTGATCTTATACCTTAAAGGAATGAAGGCGGAGAGAACGGCACTCGAGGCTCGACTTTATAAACTACTCCGTCTGTGTGCTGATCTTAGATCAGGTTTCCCGGTGCATATCCTAACCTTACGCATCACAAGTTAAAACTAAACTGCTCCTAGATCAGCACGGCTACCCTGAGACGCTTTTACGAATAGCGGCCCTCTGTTCAAAGCCGGGCGTGTGAGGCCATCTCCCCTTGCGCAAACATCTGTACAAACATCTCTCTCCGCTAAACAGCAAAGACATCACTTCGTAAACTCTTTGGTGAAAGGTCAGTGGTTTAGCACACAGGGGCGAAAATGTCCAATAGGAGAGTCGGGTTTCCAACACTTGTCTCAAAGAATTCTCTCACGGATGTTTAGCACGCAGGCTTGGACCAGATCAGCATTGTTTTCAGCAAGCTGGGCCATTTTGCTAATTTCTTTTTGAAGTTGCTTGTTTTCATGTTGAGTTTAATCTAATCACAGGGAAAGGGTGCAGATGTGCCAGTGACTCACCACTGCCACAAAAACAGCTTTATTTCCTTAGCCGATTTACAGCTGCAGGGCCGTGCAACCCGGGTTAGCTTGTGCCCAAGTAGCCTCTTACAGTTACGACGGGATTCGGGCCACAGTGCTCCAACGTAGCGTTCTACAACTACCAGCCACCCTCCCCTCCCAACGCTGACGTGGTACTGGCCGCCCTTCCTTCGCATGATACCCAGACATGGCGGCCTCAACCACTGGCTGACCTGCTGAGGGGGTTTCCACTGAAGTCTGCGATTTCCAGTGCCTTGCAGAACTTAATGCTCTCGGGGATCTCGGGAATGTCTGCAGGAGAGATGGTGATGGAGGGAGAGAGGGGTGGAGGGGGGGGAAGTCAGCAGTTTTGGTCCAGACAGAAAGAAAGAAAGGGAGGGAAAGAGAGAAAAGGAATTAGTCATTTAAAAAAAATATATTATTATTTTTTTTTTTAAAACATACATTTTCAGATTTGGGTTTAATAGGTAGCAGATGGCTAAGCGGGGTGGGCGGAGCCCTGAGGCTCGGATTCTCCCACAGAATGTACCGGCACACGGACCTCCCGGCCCAAAGAGCCCGTGTCACAGGCCCTGTTGTAAATACACCATCACACACCTGAATCTTCACCCATCTGCATGTGAAAACATCTTCATACACAAGTAACCAGTTACAGATGACACTTGATTGAGGGTACAGCCTGTATACCAGGCAGTCTGTGCCTTAATGGGGTGATACTCTATTCTTCATTCAGGGTCATATTTTAACAGCCCGCCAATCCAAGGTATCAGGGTTCCCTGCCCTAATGTTCTAAAGCAGGTATTAGGGTTCCCTGCCCTAATGTTCTAAAGCAGGTATTAGGGTTCCCTGCCCTAATGTTCTAAAGCAGGTATTAGGGTTCCCTGCCCTAATGTTCTAAAGCAGGTATTAGGGCTCCCCGCCCTAATGTTCTAATGCAGGTATTGTCCCTGCCCTAATGTCCCAGCTGCAGCTCACCACGGCTGATCGGAATCCTGCAGGTTGCTTCGGGGGGACTGACAAGAGCATCAACTCTTTTCTCACGGACGCCAAAACCCAATAAATAATCTAGCAAGCCGAGTCCCCCCACAATCTGATGGGAATACCTCTAAAAATGATGAGTTGAGATGTGAGGTTTTTTTCCGAAAATCTGCAGCGGCAGACGGGTTGTACGGGAGCCAGCTGAGTCTGGATATCGTTTATGGCCTCATGCTCGACAGAGCTCCAATAGACAGGCTGGAACACTTTATTGATTTACTGAGCAGATAAAAAGTGATGTTTTTTGGCAAAAAGTAGCTTGCAGTGAGGTTCAGGGGCTGCTGTGGTAGTAAGTATAGGGTTGGGAACTTGGGACCTGAAGTCGGATAATGAGCAGCATAGCAGGGGTTTCAGGACTACATTACCCATCCACCCCTGGGTTTATTTACACCATGGGAGATCACTGGCTACATAACTCAATCCACTTGCACAGGTTGAGTGCAAAAGCATACGTAGGAATAGTAAAGCAAGCATATATGCAGAAATTAAAATGGAAGCACACTACTCTCTGCCTCCATACAACATGCTGAATGAGCAGCCGAGCAACGCGTGTACGTGACTGCATGTGGGCGGGCATGCGCGTGCATGTGACTGTGCGTGTGCTTGTGCATGTGTGCTCATGTCGATGTCTGTGTGTGCCTGCTTGCCTTTGTGCTTGTGTGAATGCGTGCGAGTTCGTGTGTGTCTGTGTGTGTGCTTGCGTTTGTGTCCATGCGTTAGCGTGTGCGCGCGTCTCACCATTCCGGGAGATGTCCAGCTCCACCAGCTGCATAAAGTTGGCCACCTCCGGGGGCAGCCTCTGGATCTCATTGTCGCTCAAGCCCAGCTTCCGTAGGTTCAGCAGCCGGAAAAAAGGCTGGGAAGGGAAAGGACAGTTTATAATCACTTAAAATCGTTGACATCAGAATCATTTCTCTCATAATGTTTGAGATTGAGATTAAGATTGAGATTGGGGGTAAACAAAGCCTGGATCTGCTGTCGGGAGCCAAAACTGCACTCAGACCTGGCTGGTTAGAAACCCCTGGATAGAGGCCCTCGTTTCCCACAGTAGGAGTTCAAGGGCGGCATTCATTCGATTCTTTCACAATTAATTTTCGCAGAGAGCACTCAAAACTTTTCCCAATTGTACTTGAATCCTTCTGCACACACAACTCCTTGAATACAGCATTCAAAAGACAGAGCAAGCCTGCAAACACAAGCGGACCCAGAAGGAAAAAAAACCCCAAAGACTGGAACAAACTCAAGAATCTCAAAGGATGTTGCTTAAATAACCAAAATAAAATTAAAGCTGACGTTTTGAAAACCTTTTGAGAGGAAAATCCAGTCTGGGTTGTTCATCACATGTCACTCATATTCCGAGTCCCCTTAATTATTCGTCTTTATACCTCTCCCAGTCCCTATAAAGGATTTATAAATCCTGCTTCCATTGGCCTGGCGCTGCACATCCAGAGCTTTTCCAGCATTTTATAAAACCGGCACAAAAAATACACGGAATGACAAAATACAGCAGATTGCACAGAATAACCAAAGTGTGCATTATTGGGGAGGACAGTAAAGGCCAATTCATAGTCGCCAAAAAAAAAGATGCGTACGGACATCTGCAGGGTCCGTGCGGACCTAAATAACATCCTAGACCCCGAGCAGACCCCGAGCAGACCCCGAGCAGACCCCGAGCAGACCACGAGCAGACCACGAGCAGACCACGAGCAGACGTCCACCGAGGCATTCCACGCAGTAGTCGAACGAACCTGTCGTTTCACCTACAAGCGTACCTTCTGCGTGCCGTAATCTTCTTCCATGAAGGACGCCATTGTTGTTTGCAATTTGCATGCGAAAATGATGGGAAATGTAGTCTACAAAGGGGGGTTGGTATGCTCGACTTTTGAAAGGCAAAAGTCCGCGGACAATGCGGCGGACTGTCCGTCGGTGTACGTGTCTGCTCCCCGTTTTAAACTATAACCGCCGAAAGAGTCAAAGCAGCGCTGTAACACGGTGAAATGCGCTGAATGGCATCCAGTCTAAAATCAACAGTAACAGGGCAGTTTGTCTACGGTGGGTTATACTGGACAAACGTTTGGAGATGGCAGCAATGTGGCCAGGCAGGCAGCACTGTGGGAGTCAGACAAGCTGGGAGACGGCTTTCGCGTGGAGCAGGTGAAAGGTATCGGGTGTCGGCGAGTCCCCTCAGCCCACCCCACCCAGCTGGGACACAAGAGCCCAAAATTTGCAGAGTGCCAGAGAGCCCTGGAGAAACATCAAACAGGTGCAGGGCAAGGAGATTCTGGGAGATTTGTGAGGGTCAGTACAGGGAAACCCCAGTGTTACCAAGGATCTACCAGCATTAGAAACAGGGTCCTGAAAGCGTATCCAGGAGAGGTCATGTGATGCGCTGCCAGAACCAAGGTTAAATGGTGAAAAGGCGATTGGGTGAACGGGGTGTAGAGAGAAAGAGCGGGTCGGTCTGTCCGTCTCGTCTGTCTCTCTCACACACACACACACACACACACACACTCCCCCATTCTCTCTCTGTGTCACACAAACAAAAAACACACACACAACTCATCTCAATTTAGAAACTTAAGCCCTTCTTCCATCATAACCCCCTTACTGAAATCATATCAGTTAGATATATGAGGATCTGTAATACCAGGAGACGGAAAGAGTCTGACTTTAACCTTAAAAACCTCTCCTCTGTCTCATTCCTCTATGACTGAGGGGGATTAAAGGAGCCTTGTACCGATGTGTCTATCTCTCCCCCTCTCCTCTCCGAGTGTGCTCCAGGGCGAGATGGGCCACACGGGTAACATAATCACCCCTCCGTGGGGACACCGATTAACCATCACTACGGGACACTTTTTATTTTTATTTTTAATGCTTTTTAAAAGTGATTCTGATCCCCATCCACTTCCTCGAAAAATACAAACCCTACAGAACTCTACACGTGCTCCCATTTTAAGAGAACGTGCGCCTGAAAATTGATGTGTGCTAACTGAAAAAATACCAATTTAGTCGCACATCTACTAATTGGGATGCAAATGGATGCTCCTTAATTGTTCAACTTGGAAAAAAATGCTCGTGCAGGTCTGCCCCATCTCATCCTGCAACACTGCCCCCTGCTGGCCAGCAGCTTAGCAGGAGAGGCACAGTAATATCCTCACAGCGGAAAATAAAGAACACAGGAGTGGAGCCCCTGGACATGGGCAGGGTGAACACCACCCTATGGCATCTGCCTCCCTCTGAACCGTCCCTTCCCAGCATGCAGTCCTGTCGGTCACCGGGAAACCAGCCCGTCTCATTCCCCCTCCATGCATGCCATACGCGGTGCCGAGGTGCCGTAGTTGATCAAGAAAGAACAGGCCCGTTCAAAATGACATCACATAATGGTACTGTAGGGTACGGCACGCGCATACGGACGCACACATATACACACACACACACACACACGCACGCGCACGCACACACACACGCACACACACACACACACACACACACACACACACACACACACACACACACACACACACACACAAACGCACGCTCTTAGCAGTCAGTGATGCTTATCCCAGCTACAGGGTGAAACCAAGTCAGCCAGAGCCCGGAATAATATTTACCCAGGAAAGCAGCGCGTTTAGCGCAGGGGCCAGACACACTTTCTCTCAGAGAAAAAAAAGCGGGAATCTGAACTTCACATCTTCCTCAGAAATGCTTACGGTTCACTTCCAGGTCAGGGGAAATGGGCAAACGTAACTAAGAATAGAAGTGCAGCTACACTTACATTCAGCATCAGCACTGATGTATAATAGCCAAGTGGTTCGCTCGCACATTTTTCCCATAGCGCTCCTGTTACTGCAAAACGAATAGGCCTATACTTACAGTTGCAATGACAGCGTAGCAAAAAACAAGAATTAAAGCAGACAACTTTCAAATTATATTATGACTTTTTTTTTTACATTATTTGGATGCAGCAAATGAACTAAAGCAAGTCAATGTTTAGAGAATATATAACGTGGCAGAAAGGAGGCCACAGCACCCTTTAATCACCAGACCCCGTAAACGTGATCATGCTTTTTCCTCATCTTCATCAATCCACTGGACACCTTCCTATCCCTCTGTGCGCAACGAGCAACACATGGAGCTGAAGATCACAGCAAACGGGGGGGGGGGGGGAAAAGAGCCCCCGCCCGTTGCTATATGGCAACCACAGCTCAAAATGGTCACCCTTCGTTTTTTTAAATGTATTTTTTTATTTTTTTTAAACACCCTGTAATTATTCTGGCCAAAATCTGACAGAGATGAACAGACAGGAAACGCAAGTTTGCAGCTGGATCTACGAAGAACTCCATATCTGCAGATAGAGGTCTAACCCATTATAATTCTGCAACAAAGCCCAGACACATGGTTAGCAGAGAGAAAGCTGCCTTTTAACAACCATTGCCTGTGTAAGTATTGCTGGGTATGACAAACATTCAAGAAAACATTTGCCTCTTTTTCCACAGAACGCAACACCAAATAAAAGGACAAAGGATAACCCATAAACCACAGACGATACTTTCGGGAACATTAAGAGCCAAAAGAAAGCCCCTCATTTAAGCAATGACTGGATTATAATCACAACAACTCAGTCTCAACAACGAAAAAAAAAAATATATATATTTTGCATTTGCCATGTGACCTGGCAGTCATTGCTTGCTGCCCTCACTCGATTGGTCAGTTTTGTCCACCTGTGCACTGCTAATTTACATTATGGCTCATTATAGCATAGCAGAGCTCAGACAGCAGGCCATGAGCACTGCGTGTGGAGCAGCGAGAGACGGGGGAGGGGGGGTTGGGGGTGGCGGCGATACGCGAGATACGAAATGAACACAGCGATATTTGTTTTTCGCCGTTCTATGCGGGCTCTTATCTCCCTCGTGCAGAAGCGCAGGCTTGCTCGTCCACACGCGCGAGCTGAGGGGTCTGACGCGCGGCCTTGGTCACGGCCTTTTGCCCCCCAGTTTTATAAGGTTATTTCCAGGCTGTGGCTGTCGCGCAAAAAGAGGCCGGCCCGAGGCCTTCTGAGAAAAAAAGATTAACGGGGGCCTTGTCCCTCCCTCCCCCATCCCACATCCCCCATAATCCTCACTGAGGATTAATAGGTTGGTGTGACATCACCCCCCCCGCCCCCACCCCCACCGTAGTCCTCATCATGGGACTTGTTAGGGTGAATAATTGGCACACTGGCAGGGGAGGTGGAGGTGGGGGTGGGGGTGGGGGGGTAATGAAGCTCTCAGCCAGAAGGACGGGGGGTAAGAGTGTTCCCATGTGACAGCTGGGGACATAATAAGGGTGTTAATGAGAAAAACAGGCACCCCAAAACCGGCTTTAAGTGTCCAAGTCAGCTAATCCCTCATGTCAAGTCATTCTCTGCAACAAAGAGCTTTTCATATTCCATAATCGTGCCTTTTTGTATTCATTTCTCAAAGCTCATCGTCAAGGGAAACTCATTTCACACTCTTTTGTTGCAGATCCTCTAACGAGAGGACCTCGTTCACACGCGCAATTAAAAGACCTGCAGCCGTTTAAAAGGTAAACATCGTTTTTTTGCAGATTGGCCTATAATCACCGTTCCAAGCACTTAACAATGGCGCCGAATGACAGTTCAATCATTTATCAACCATCAACCAATGTTCTCAGAAAAATTACGCCTGACATTTAAATTTCAGCGCATTCATTACTTTAAAAGCTTGAGTGAGCTCACAGCAGCATTGCTCAAATCTGCAGTAATTCTAAATTAATGTAGATTGTCTTATGAGAAAATATCTATATCCAGTATGACAGCTTTGGGGCTGACAAAAAAAATTAAATAACTATATATATATATTTTTTTTTTTTGTTATAATAATAATGTCCCCTTGCAACTTTGTGATTGTGAAAACAGTAATCACTTATCCTTGTGGAAGGCTTTTAAGTCTTATGTCTTCCCGCTGTTCTCAAAAAGTGAATATTACGTTAAATTAATGAAGATCACCAGATTAATTATCTTTTGGCTAAAAAAGGTTGGGCGCAATTTTCTATTAAATGCTTGAACCAGACCATCGGGTCTTATCTGGGTGAAACGTTTGTCTCATTTCATTGTGCATTGAGCATGACGGTCATTTTGTTCTTTATTTCATCAAACTGGGAGCATAAATGTCTGTCTCTGGTGGTACAGGATCACCTGGCCAGTTTACAGTCCATGTGTCTGCATTGGAAAGGATTAGAAGGTATTTCTCGATTTTGAAGGCCCCGGATTGGCTCAATCAGTAGAGGTTCACAGAGAGAAAATGGCAGGGTCCGCTTATTAGTGATCATCTTCTGGAGCCAAAGAATAAAAAATTACTCTTTTCAATATCTTGAAGTTCAGCGAAGTGGCCACGCCAAAAAGATATCAATGATAGTATTGCTAGTCATATATTAAATATATATACAGACGGGTGACAAAGAAAAAAACAACATGTCTTAGTAAGGTGTTGGGCCACCACGAGTTGCCAGAACAGCTTCAACGCACCTTGGCATAGATTCTACCACTGGTCCAGCATAGAATCTAGTCTCTGGAACTCTACTGGGGGGATGGAACACCATTCTTCCAAAAAATATTTCCTCATTTTGTGTTTTGATGATGGTGGTGGAGAGCGCTGTCTAACACGTCGGTCCAAAATCTCCCATAGGTGTTCAACTGGGTTGAGATCTGGTGACTGCGAAGGCCATAGCATATGATTCCCATCATGATTTACTCAGAATTACTTTATACTTATTTGCCGTGACTCTTCCCTCTAAGGGGACAAGTGGACCCAAACCATGCCAGGAAAATGCCCCCCACAGGAGAACAGAGCCCCCGGACCCCCTCACTGTGCGGGTTTTTCCTTTCATTTGTCATCAGTCTGTATGATAACCTACGAAAACACCATAAAATATATTTTCTCATAGTGACTTTTTGGCAAGCTATAATCAGAAAAGATAATATACATAAAGATGGCTGTTCCAACATGGAAACTTCAAACTAGGGGCTTGAAAAGGTTTGAGAGTGAGTTTCACAGTCCTGAAAAAATTTCAAATGCACTCGCACAAGTTTCAAGACGACGGATAAAAATCCTCTTTTCTTTGTCTTCCATCTTCTTTCGACAGAGGCCGGGACGAAGCAGAGCTGGAGATTATGGGACGGACAGGAGAAGGATGTGTTAAATGAGAAGGAAAATTTTAACGACCTGAAACAGAATAGTTGGAGAAAGTCACAGAAGAGATGAGTCTTTTATAAAGTTATATTTTCAGGGCTTTTCAGCTTTATCGGACAGCACAGAAAACTGTGGAGTGACAGGAAGAATCGGAGTGACAGGAAGAATCGGAGCGAGAGATGTGGGAAAGATGTGCAACAAAGGTCGTGCGGCCGGATTTGAATCACGGCTAACAGTGAGCATGGGGACGGTGCTCTTACAGGCTACAGCACCGACACACCTCCGGGTGGGAGGAAGTCACAGAACAGATATAAGAGGCGTAGACCGAGGTGGGAGGGGGAAATTGTGGGGGCGGCACTGGGGTGTGGCCCCCGAAAAAAAGACAGAGAGCTCAGTGTCATAGTCAAGTGACTGTTTATCTCTCAGCTGCACTACAATCAAGCCATTACCCAGAATGCACCATGTTTCATACACAGAACGACTGCAAGGAGGGAGAAAGCGCCACAGCAGCACAAAACCAGATGCCGGGATTGCACTTCCTCCATCGAGTGCGAACAGCGTTTGTGTGTGCGGAACGGCGTTTGTGTGTACAGCATTTTTCTTGCATGCGCGGACAGTTTTTGTGTCGCTCACTCACACGCACGGAATTTGCAGCGATGCACACTACTTGCACCTTCATGGTCAGGCGGCCAAAGAACGTGATAAGGCACAAACTGCACTGCAACAGCTTCAATGTGTACAATATAGCCTACAGCTCATTGTACAGCTCCACAGCCTGTAGCGCAATGCCATTAATCTCACACAGCACACTGTGCACTGCTGTAATCCAATGCCGAGACCAACTGCCATCAGCAACATGCAGTTTTAATTAGAGGCTTCCATCTATCCACGTCTTCTGAGCTGGTGTGCTGTCACGCATGCAGCGAGGATGTTTTATTGGGTTTTCCTTACACAGTGTGAGAGTGTGAGAGTGTGAGAGAGAGAGAGAGAGAGAGAGAGGAGAAAAGGAGAGAAGTGAGTGGGTCAGAGAGAAAGAGAGACAGAGGGGGTGGGGGGGAAGAGAGCGAGAAAGAGAGAGAGAGCGAACACAATGCATTTACATATGAACTACAGATTTGCATACAGACTACCTGACCTGTACTGCCTACCTGAGGCAACCTAACCCTCCACTTCCTGCTCGGCCAGCAAAACAACAGAGCAGAGTGTAGCTCAGTGGTGGATAGAGAGAGGGGGATGGGACCCGTTTTCCTCCTTTCCGCCCTCCCCCCTCTTTCTTTCTCTCTGTCCCACCGATGGAATTCTAACCATTGTCCGAACCCATTCACACAGGCATGCACCCCTATGTGTACCCCCCACTGCCCCCCAAATCCCTGACCCAGTCCCGTACTCAAATCTCCCCTCTTTCTCCAGTTTGAACACTTCTGACACTGTGGAGAAAGAGTGAGGGGGGGGGGGGGGGGGGATGGGAGAGGGGGAGGGGGGTGAAGGGATCTAGTGGGAAACGCACTTTTGTGATGGCCGCCTGTTTTTCAGGGGCCAGAAAGGGGGCTTGCTTTTATATGTTTTAATTTGCTGTGTTTTCTGGCACAGAACCCCGACTCAGCTGCAGAGGCAGGGCGGTGCGGTTTTGTATCAGAGGAGAAAATCCAACCCTGGCAGAATTCAAAGAATAGATGATATGGATTAGGTGATATCACTGGCTGTGAGTCCTAATAGGTGATATCATTGGCAGTGGTGATCATCCAATAGATATAATCTCCTTTTATCAAGATGTAACCCAGCCTTATATTTAACCTTTATGTAAACAGGAATACCTCATTGAGATCAAAATCTCTTTTAGAAAGGGCACCTGACATAAAACACTTGATGCAGTACACGACATGTTGTGCCAACTCAAATACAAGATTACCAATATTTGGCACTGTCAGTGCTGCACAGTTTCTCTAGGACATGGATACTCAAATCCGGTCCTGGAATCCAAATCCGGCCCTGGTTTTCTTTTCTCCCAGGTAATTAACTGGACAATTAGTGCTACTGATTGGCCAAAACCAGTCTGATTGCCTCTTGGGAGAATCTGAATTAATAGTGACCAGACAAACACTGACCCAGCATCAGTCAAGTCAGCCTGACTTCTACACACAGCAGTTTTGTGAAAAATGCCGTTACTGACAGTGACCCAGGGTCAGTGTGCCATTCATCCGTCAACTAATATAGTCCCCAAGTCTCGAAGCCCTCAGCGACTGCAACCTTGAATGGAATCAGCTAACTTCCATGTAAATCACAATTAGGAGAGGAGATTGTCTGCACTATGAGACCCCTGCCGACATGGTCTCCATAGCATTGAAAGGTCTAATGGGTTCCATTGCACGATGAGACATCATGGATTGGTTCAAGAGGTAAAAAGAGACATCCTCTTCACTGTATATAATGGAAAGTGCAGTCTTTCAAACAGTGGAACTGCAAACCTCAAATCACATGGCGATCCCTTATATTTACATCATCCACCGACTCTTCACCGTCTCTTCTCTTTCTTACAAAGGAACAAAGACTCTTCAGTCCAAAGCCTAGCACATGGCTGTCAATCAGGCAGAGGAGTGCCCAGGGATTCCCCATTGTACACCAACACAGAGAGGGGACACTGCAAGGAGAAAGAGAGGGTGCAGGCAGAGGACAGGGAATGGACTGGGAGAGGGAAACAACTGGGCAAGAAATAAAGGCGGAGAGAGGGGGGGAAAAAGGGACGACGGCCGAGAGAAGCGTTTGAAGGCTTCCGTGTGGCCTCTACGTTGTGCCGATGGTCTCTGCTCCCTGAACTGCTTCTCTTACACCAGGGTCAGGTCCTCCCAGGCTGTTTATCAGGCTCTTCTGTAGGGCCTCTGACAGGACTACAGGTACCAAACACCTGATACTGTGGGTGGAACACCCAGAGAACACAGCAACTGTGAAGCACTCGCTTCTGAGAAAGAAAGGTCTAATGGCCAAGAGCTCAATGCAAGACAGCTAGTGAATGACAAGCAGCGGCAAAGGAAACCAAATTTAGCGCCTTGAATGTGCAATGTGGTCAAGCTGGCTCACTCGAAAATCGCAAAGTGGTGTTAACCGGGTCAAAGTGGTATATGTCTTAATCGCGACTAGTCTTATTCCGTGTTCTCAGACAATGGGTCACTCTGCTTGAAGCTGTAGAGATGTTTTTCTGAATGGTCATTTCTGCTGGCCGGGAGGGCCGTGACTAACCGGGGCAGTGCTGAGCAAACGGAGAGCTGAAAAACAAGAGCACAATGGGCTCCAGGCTGCGCAAATGCAGCCCAGAAAAGGATGTGCTGACGGAGGCAGACCCAGCCAGCGAGGGTCTGGAATGATTTCGGCTCGGCGGATATAGTGGGGTCAGAATCCCGCTGGTCCCGACTCCAGAAAGCAGCGATTGTCCGGGCGGGGCAGGGATCTTCAGGAGCTCTTATCTAGGTTTGGGGTGTTCCTCAGCTGCACAGAGAGAGCAGTGAGCCCCATATGCCAATCCACACATCCCAAAAACTAGAGCCAAGATGGGACGAAACCTTCTTATGTTCCCGCTCAGCCACTGACGGGGGGGCATAGCAAGGCACCAGGGCCTTAAACTGGGTAACAGCAAATAACTGCAGGATGTCGAAACAAAAACAAGAGGCGACTCAATCAAAAGCGCTCTAGGTATCTCATCATGATCTAGTTAAGCAAATGGCCACATCAAAGAGAACTCACCGGACCTGAAAACAGGACCTCTCATTTCTCACAGCAAGAGCCAGAGGAGTTGCTGAGAAAATATTAAATGAAGACGTAACTATAAGCTGGACTGCCTGAAAAAGGACAGAAAAAAGATTTCCAGGAGAAAGAAATAAAAAAAGAAAACCTTGCACCTCTCTTAAGATTAGAATCGCTCAAACAGTCCAATTTGCTCTGTGCTGTATCATGTTGTTATAATGCATTTTTATTGTAAAGACCAACAAATTTCCAACAAAATTACAGGACTCGATATGAATTCAGAAGCCTCCAATATTTGTATGCGATGACAACGACCTTCCATTTGAGATTTTGCTGTTGTGGTGAAGAACTGAAGGCATGTAAGCTGGGATGGAAAACATGGGACACCGTACAAGCTATCCAATCACTGTGCGACTCCAGGTTAGCAGCGGTGTAATTGCTTAGCAACAACAAATGAAGGACAGTGCGGTCTCGCAACACACGGCGGACATGACTGAGCTATTGTCACCGCAAAGGGTGTTGCCCATTCTGTCGTTAAACGGTGTATTGTTTAGTGTACAGCGGGCTTAAAGTGGCGCATTGCACCTGCTGTTCACAGGGTGCTTATTAAATTAACAGAGGCTGTCGTGAATTGCGATGAGGTCACCTCTGAGTCGCGTTTATAGGCTGTGAAATGCTCCTTGCTAAGCTGTTGGAAGAACAAGTTTTCTGAATGAAATGAAAACAACTTTAAAGAGAACAGGAAAAGCCACATTTGTTCACAGGTCACAGAACTATGAATGAGCCGTGGGGACGGGCCTCAGGATTGGCCCGAGCTTTGACAGACGCCTGCACTCAAGCTTGCGATGAACTGAGGAATTTGAACGTGTGCACATACACGATACACGCATGCCAAAAACGCAGTTTGTTCTGGTGTTTGTTTGCACGTACTTGTATGATTCTTGTGTGTATCACAGAGACTCAAACAGTTTGAATATTTGTATGAAGCGTGCATATGAGTATTTATGTGTGTATGACAGACAGTGTTTGAATATTTGTGTGGTGTGTGAGTGTGAGACAGAGTAAGTGTGTGCTCTGTATTTTTGTACTGCAGGCTGGTATGACATATGTATTAAGCTTCGCTCCCCACCCCCACCCTGATGAGTGTGCAGTGAGCAGCGTGCGGTCGGGCATCCTAACACTTCCTGTTCTCACCGTCCACGCTTCACCATTCGCTCGGCACCACGCCTTACCCAGTCCGCGGGCGAGCGGACAGGTGTGTACGCACACTCGGGGGAGCTCGCACGGAGGACACATCAGCATAGCCTATGTGTACACGTACGCATTTCTGCAATTCGGCATTTCCCAAACCCTTAACAAAAGCAGCGAGAAGTCGCTCCGGGAAACAGTTTTGCTGTTCACTGCCAATCAAAACATCTATAGCTAATGTTATTTCCAGATCAGCATAATTTAACATTCAAGTCTTTTCAACATTGATATGATTACCTGTTACCCCATTATCAAATGAGCATTCTAACAATTTTATCAAGTGATTTAAGAAATGTAGGGCCTCCAGAACACCCAGAGAAGAACTGACGCTCTAGAAAAATAACATCGAGAAAACAATGTCTGTAGTTAGAAATAGATTTGACTGGATCAAGTGAGAAATGGAAAGTATTACCTTAGGTTATTAAAATGAGTAGGGATGCACAATATGAAGGTTCTAGGACTGATATGAAACACTGATATTGGACTGGCCAAGGCAAATATTTCCCCGTTTTACGTGATGGTACAAATTCAAACTGTAACTAAGTTTCCAGACTCATGAAAGAAGTAGATGAGTACAGATGTCAACATCTGAAGAAAATAAATTAACAAACATTGTTTGTATAGCAAAATAATTCCACTTGCTTACTTTATAATTAAGCAAATAGCATGAGACTAGAGTCCCTGGATTAACTGCGATCCATCAAGCCCGGCTCTGGAGTAACAGTGTTTTCCATCAAACCCAGCTCTGGAGTAACAGTGTTTTCCATCAAACCCAGTTACGGAGTAACAGTGTTATCCATCAATCCCAGCTCTGGAGTAACAGTGTTATCCATCAAGCCCGGCTCTGGAGCAACAGTGTGATCCATCAAACCCAGCTCTGGAGTAACAGTGTGATCCATCAAACCCAGCTCTGGAGTAACAGTGTGATCCATCAAACCCAGCTCTGGAGTAACAGTGTGATCCATCAAACCCAGCTCTGGAGTAACAGTGTGATCCATCAAACCCAGCTATGGAGTAACAGTGTGATCCATCAAACCCAGCTCTGGAGTAACAGTGTGATCCATCAAACCCAGCTCTGGAGTAACAGTGTGATCCATCAAACCCAGCTCTGGAGTAACAGTGTGATCCATCAAACCCAGCTCTGGAGTAACAATGTGATCCATCAAACCCAGCTCTCAGGGTTGCATTGATTTATCCACACGTTCACATATTTATCTGGCCCCTTTACAGTGATCTCCCCTCTCGCTCCCTCTCTCCCTCATTCTCTTTTCCTATCCGTCTCTCCCTCTATGTGCATTACGATGAGTCAGGATCTTTTAAACGCCCTGCTCTCAGTAACGGTTGCCGTGGAGAGCAGAATGGTACACGGCACTGTAAAGCAAGCGGGAGCACAGCTGTTGTCATTAAGAGGAACGTGGCCGTCCCTCGAGTCGAGTTTCATAATGAAGGCCCCCGAGCAAAACTACTGACAAAATGTTGGGTCTTGTAAAAACAGGGACGCCAACATCTTGCTAAAAAAGAAAGGCATATCAGCATGCAGGATAACAGCGTTGGTTACTAGGGTGTTCACCAATGTGTGGTGGGTACCTTGAACTGATATAGCACAGAAATAGCCCTTTTCCGCTGATGGAACGAGGCCGAGCTCTATCCAATTCGCTTTTTCTGTGATGCACGACCCTGCAGAAGCCAGAGTTATAAAACTTTTTCTTTTGCAAATGACATGATAACCAGCTCAAAGTGGTCAAATTTGACCGAGAGGATTGTTTTGAGTTGGAAAATGTATGTCAGACAATATCGCCAGAACAGTTGGACTAGTCTAATATAGCACCCTTAGTAAAGGTCTCTGCTAGAGACGTAAATTAATAGACAAATATTAATGCTCTTTTAAATATTAATACTCTGATTAACTCTGATGATGCAAACGAATAACGAGTATCCATAAAATTCATATTCCCTTGTAATTTTGTAGCCTTAGTTTCTGAACATAAGGCAAATTAAAGGTTGACAAAATGAGCAAAGGTAGGCTACAGCTGACAGACTGCATTAGCTCTTCTGTGGAATTATTTCATGCAAACAAACGGATTGTAAAGAGCAAATTGTGAGGTTCATTATTAAAATTCATGGGTGGACAACTAGCATGTGCTGCCAGTCTCTGCAAAACAAATTAGAAAACAAATGCCGCTGTCTGGCTTGTCTCACAAAATTGGTTCTCCATCAGCATTTAAGAAAAGGTTCAAGGGTGAACTTCAGGGGTTTTGTAATGCGACCCTGAGTCCCAGGGTTGCGTCTCTGTCCAGCAGCACTTCTTATTGGAGCCTACAGCCTGAATAAGGGACCCCAGGTTAATTATTGGGCTCGGTGGATTGTGGAAACTAAGGGGCTAGTCCTCCGGTCCCCAGATCCAATCACATGATGCCAAATACGAATGCTCAAGTCCAACGCCGCCAACGCCACTCCTGCGCCACCGACTAACAGCGCTCGATGGCGGCTCTGGGTTCAGGAGCCGTGAGAAAAGAAGAAAGCCGTAAATTTAAACCCCCCCCCCCCCGTACCGGTGCTGGTTTCTAGCTTGGCGATATGGTTTAAAGGGCGGAGAATACGGGGCAGGATTCTCCAGGTGCATGATCGCTCTGCTTGGCCTCTCGCCATATCAGGGAACTCATTTATGGCAATAAAGCCCCTGAAACCGCCTCTCCTGCCGTACTGAATAATGCATCCCTGTAATAATGCAGCCCGCCCTCGGCCATCTTTATTACTTAGTCCTGCTCATTCCCGAGAGGGGATTTGTGAAATAGTAAACAACCATTTAGAGCTAACAACTGAGAAATAAGCTTCCAATACACACACGCACACACTTGCATACTCACCCCAACACCCACACACCCACACGCACACACAAAGGGGAGCTTGCCTACAGTCTTAGGAAGAGGAACACCATTTTATCCAAAAAAATAAAAACGATAAAAAGACAGCCATGAGTCGTGAATCAGTTGTGCATTTTATGGACCTTGAAAATGGATTCCCCATGGCCAAGCATATGTGCGCATTTCAGACTGCACGCCTGAACATCTTTCAGCATCAGGAGCTCCACATTTCATACCCCTACCAGCAAAAGTGCTATAACATGATCGCTATCCCATCAAAATTATTTAGAGACCCCTCCCATCCATCCCCCCCGAGCCCCTGTGGATCCCGAGCTCTGCAAATCAATTTCCAATTCTGCACATTCCGCAATCTCCTGATCAGATCTCCTCTGCCTAGCTCAGCATTTCCTACCTCAGGTAAATCAATGCGAGATTTTTCCCGCTCGTCTGCATTTACAGTGCAGCACATCGTCATATTAGTACGTCGTCAAATAACTTGTCAGACTCTTCAAGTGAAAGAAGTTGTACATAGGAATACACACAGAAACCACCAAAAGAAAACACCACTATATAGTCCTATCTTACATCGGATGAAGTTCTCAACTGTGAAGGGTGAAGGGGAAGCCCAAGCTGGGACCTCTTACCCACTGTGTGTTTTCCATAAGGGCACTGGGGCGGAGGACAGAGTGCCCTGGGCTGGGACCTCTTACCCACTGTGTGTTTTCCATAAGGGCACTGGGGCGGAGGACAGAGTGCCCTGGGTTGGGACCTCTTACCCACTGTGTGTTTTCCATAAGGGCACTGGGGCGGAGGACAGAGTGCCCTGGGCTGGGACCTCTTACCCACTGTGTGTTTTCCATAAGGGCACTGGGGCGGAGGACAGAGTGCCCTGGGCTGGGACCTCTTACCCACTGTGTGTTTTCCATAAGGGCACTGGGGCGGAGGACAGAGTGCCCTGGGTTGGGACCTCTTACCCACTGTGTGTTTTCCATAAGGGCACTGGGGCGGAGGACAGAGTGCCCTGGGCTGGGACATCTTACCCACTGTGTGTTTTCCATAAGGGCACTGGGGTGGAGGACAGAGTGCCCTGGGCTGGGACCTCTTACCCACTGTGTGTTTTCCATAAGGGCACTGGGGTGGAGGACAGAGTGCCCTGGGCTGGGACCTCTTACCCATTGTGTGTTTTCCATAAGGGCACTGGGGTGGAGGACAGAGTGCCCTGGGCTGGGACCTCTTACCCACTGTGTGTTTTCCCTAAGGCCACTGGGGTGGAGGACAGAGTGCCCTGGGCTGGGACATCTTACCCACTGTGTGTTTTCCATAAGGGCACTGGGGTGGAGGACAGAGTGCACCGGCCGATCGGGAATCAAAACCCAACGGCAAATTTTACATCTTGGATTTAACATGAGTTTGACTTTTAGCTCCCCCAGACATAAAACAGATGCCGCACAAGGACACAGGCTTCTGAAAGTGACGTGTGAGTGTGTGTGCGTGTGTGGGGGGTTAACCTCTCACAATAATGTGTTCCACATCAGCAGGTTCTTTCATTTTCCTGGTATATAGTCACCCAGGCTTGATTTTATTTCCAATGCGTCATTTGATGACATCTAACCTACTTTACTATGCTCAAGATCGGCATAAGTGCGACAGACATGAACAAACGAAACGACGAAATGAACAAAAACAGGCCTGCAGTGCATCTCTCATTGAAATGACTTGTGCTGAGGGTTTTGCCAAACAGGCTCAGCTTCAGAAAATTGGGTCGTCTTCCTCATTTTCCCCCGTGTGTGAAGGACTTTTCCCAACATAGCCAAACAAAAATGGTCAGAGGAACTATCAAAGGACATAGACGGATTGCCGATGGGGAATTAAAACAAATGTTTGTTTGTTTTCTTTTCTTTCTTCTTTTTTTAAATCAGAATAAATGGAAGTTTCACTTTAGCATGTTCCAGAGGGGAGGAGGACCTCTGTATGTTGAAAACCTATGAAGATTAGCTGGGCTTCTGACAAGCAAAAAGAGATTCTCTTCTACAAGCCTCCTCTGTCAGACAGGATGGCCCCAAACACACACAGCAAGAACGGTTTGCATGTCAAAACAGATTTAAATCTGGGGCGACGACCAAGACTTGGGCCTAAACACACAGTTTATTTTCAGAGCGGATTTATATTATACTCCCAAGAGTTCCTGGAATCGCTCTACCTGAAAGTCAGTGTAAGGAGGGTTTTACATCCGGTCCCTGAGCAAGGAAGACAGTTTGCACAGAATTCAAATATGACTGCTTAATTCTTGTTTCTTGTGTATCTCAATGATTGCATGCGATGATTGTAAACAATGGCCATTCCATTCCTGAGAATAACTGGTTTTGTCCTGGGCACTTTGTGGACAGGACTAGGCAGAAGAAAAAAGGGAATGGAGAAGGAAAGAGACAAAGCGACAGAGGGCTTTGGGAGGCTTGGAAAGTGTTGAGCGAAGTCAATGATTCATCTGTAAAGAGCTTTGTCTGGCACCGAGAGCCGAGGCATAGGACGCGAGTGCTGAGTGGAGCTGGACCACAAAATTTTCATCGTTAAATGCCACGGCAACAAAAAACAAAACATTTCTCCCGTGGAAACAAAAGCATCGGTCTCTGTGGGATCCGATTAAATTAATTGCGGGCACATTATGAACATCAAGTCAATGTGGGATCTGTGTGGGCTCCTCACACGTAGCCCGTGCGTACGCCAGCACAACACAGTGCCCTCCACCTCAATCTACGGAACCTGCCGGCTTTGCCTTTTTTTCTGGATTCAGTTCACATGATTGCAGGACTATGGGGCAACCCCATGACGACCTTGCATAAAGGTTGCCCGACTGCTGCTTTTGTCAACTTTTTCCTTTAGAATTTTTAGCGATTGCTCCGTTTGGACAGCAGGCTATTCAGACCAATATAAAATATTTTTATTTTATTTTATTTTTTTGAATAAGTAGATGCGCGTGGGGCATCTGGCTCGGTAAAAATGAATGGCAGCTTTGCGTGTTTGACTTGGCATCTTCTCTGTATAAGGCGACGCTGGAAGCGGAATAAACGAGTTGGCACATTTATATTTCAGGGGAAAGGACATCTCCCTGCTGGGTTTGTAATCACCCCAACTGATTATTTGGTTAATTGGGTGTACTTAGACCTTCCTCCCAGACCACATGTGACATGAAGAGACTAATACCGTAGCTCCAGAACAATCACGGCCCACCATCGAAGCTGGCAATTACCACTGGAAAGAGGCTCCATGTTGGACGTAAGGAGCTAGTGAGGCTTTTTTTGTGTTTTGATATATAGTAAACTAGCTTATTTAGCATCGCTGGCCAGTGCAACGTGTGCGACTTAAACACGCTGATCTCTGGAGGCTGCCGGACTGAAACGGTCAGCGGACGGAAGACGTTAGTCTGCAAGTGTCCAGGCAGTGTCCAGAAACCGGGTGTAGTCGTACACAAGCAGTGCGTGCCTGAGGTCTGATTCACAGTGTCATCGTACCTCGCTGACCTCTGACCCTGAAGGGGTCGTACACCCACGCTGCTCTGTGGTGGCCTCCGCCCTCTCGGCATGGCCGGGTGCCTCGCGTTCCACAGCGTTTATAACATTCCTCATACTCCTCGCAGCCAATGGGACTGCTGGCCTCTGTCGACGAAGGGAATTACGGCCGAAGCCTCTCCACGGACACCAGACAGAAATGACTGCACGCCAGATCCTTTGGATCGTATGTCAGTGGGCATTTAAACAAAGTTCAGGAGAGCAGCTGAACTGGCCGGGAGAGGAGGGGTGTGACAGAGGGTGAACTTTTAGCCTAACTTTTAGGCAAATGCAGTGACAGAACAACTGCACCACAATTACTGGTACAGCATATAACAGTACCCTACAGAAATGGCCAGTTTATGGTAGTACCTTGGTCTCCATTAAAACTATTTATTCCTTACTCTAACCCTGTGTGCACTCTATATACGTACTAGTCACTGAAGAAGCAATGTACTGTACCAGCATTGGAGTACAGCAGGGGTACAGGTTAGACACTAGAGTATAGCAGGGTACAGGTTAGACACTAGAGTATAGCAGGGTACAAGTTAGAGAGCTAGCTGAGAGAATGACTGAAAGTCAAGAACATTCACTTGTGAGCACAGTCAGTGGATAGAGGGAAGCCCATCTGTAAATGTATTACCTGGGGCGTGATTGGTTGCCCCTCTCTGCACTTGGACTGAGTAAACACACAGTGACTATGACCAAATCAGGAACCAAAAAGCACACCCAGGATCTATTCATATAGTGAACTCCTGTTTAACTACATGCAAGTCGTTTGCATGGAGATGCACTTTCGCCTCCATGCTAATCTACGTCATTTGCTTGAAGGCCTCTGGCTGACAACCGCCCATTGGGAACCGAAAGGCTGTGGAGTCAATCTTTACAGAGAATTTCTGCAACTGAAGTGAAAGTTTCACAGTGAACCCTTCGCCGTCTGGTCGCGGGTGCAGTCACAGGAGGGTTGGGTTGCTGCTTGACAGAGCTCAGCGGTCTGAAAGTGAAACATACGGGCAAGAGGAAGCTGCGGAGAGAGGGGGGAACCAATAAAAGTGATTGTTTTGGAGCTTAGCGCATACGGTATGAGTCAACTGGGATTACGGAGAATTTCTGCTACTTGAGATGGCACTAATCAGGATTACAGGATAAGCCAATTCGTTCCCATAACGATGGCCGAATAATTAGCGGGTTTGACCCCGGTCGCCGTCGCCTCCGCGCGTTTCTGAGGGTGGAGCCGGGGCCCTGTGGCATCTGCTGCCGTGTGCGGGAAAGCCGCAGATCAGCGTTAGCAAAGCTCCCCGGATCAGCTGAGTGTGCGTCTGTGCATGTGCCAACGTGTGTGTGTGTGCGCCATTCACTGGGCTGGACCGTAGTTCGAACAGCCTTTTTATCCATCCAGACATGTATTTCTCATTTCGATTTTTTTTTTTTTTTTGCCTTGACCCGATGCAGACGACACAAAATTGCCTTAACACTATCGGGAATCTTGGGTGACTTCTAGTCAAGCGAGCGTTCTTACTTCTTCAGGACTTCCAGGCTAAGAGCTTCCAGGACCTGATCACAGAGAGCAGGATTATGTCATTCCCTTGTTCAGCGAACCAAACAAGACAAATCCCCAGACATCATGTGAAACTGTACCATGGCAACACAAACAAACCTGTCCATATCAAGTGTCACACACATGCATGGTGTCACGACTTCACAGAACGAGTACGAACTGCCCACAGAACGAGTACGATCTGCCCACAGAACGAGTACGATCTGCACACAGAACGAGTACGATCTGCCCACAGAACGAGTACGATCTGCACACAGAACGAGTACGATCTGCACACAGAACGAGTACCATCTGCCCACAGAACGAGTACGATCTGCCCACAGAACGAGTACGATCTGCCCACAGAACGAGTACGATCTGCACACAGAACGAGTACGATCTGCCCACAGAACGAGTACGATCTGCACACAGAACGAGTACGATCTGCGCACAGAACGAGCACGATCTGCCCACAGAACGAGCACGATCTGCACACAGAACGAGTACGATCTGCCCACAGAACGAGTACGATCTGCCCACAGAACGAGTACGATCTGCCCACAGAACGAGTACGATCTGCACACAGAACGAGTACGATCTGCACACAGAACGAGTACGATCTGCCCACAGAACGAGTACGATCTGCACACAGAACGAGTACGATCTGCACACAGAACGAGTACGATCTGCCCACAGAACGAGTACGATCTGCCCACAGAACGAGTACGATCTGCCCACAGAACGAGTACGATCTTCCCAAACGAAAAAAAAAAAATCATTGCCTGCATTGCCAGCGTTTGCTATGAAACGGATCAAATGCGTCTCAGTAAACGGGCGCTGTAATATTTTTGCGGTGAAAACTGCCAGGAGACTTGCTGATCCAGGGGCGGCGCAGACAGGCCATGGCAAGTCAGCATGTGCCCTGCAGAACATGCAAGCCCTCTCCTCTGGGCAGCAGCGCCTCTAAGACACAGCTGCCAGTTAAAGCTAAAGCACACAATGGTGTAAAGAGGACAACTGATTAAGCCCAATTCATTTTTTTCGTCTTAGGGACACGCGCTCCTTCAGTAGCCTGACGTGACCTGCAGTGACCCCGCAATGGCCAGCCCTCCTGTGACTCAATAAGGAGGAGGGTGCTCCCACCTCCAGCCCTCCAATCAGACTCCTCCCACCTTCCAATCAGACTCCTCCTCCCTCCAGTCCTCCAATCAGACTCCTCCCCCCTCCTGCTCTCCAATCAGACTGGAGCGGCAGCCAGAGCCCTTGTGACATCAGCACCTCAGCGTTCAGCTGGTGACCTTGGAGTCACCTTCAGACCTGCAGCTGGGGGAGAATCGGAGCAGCAGTACCAAACCAGCAAACAAGAACAAAAGAAAACAATCCATTTTCCTTACCGCACAGTATCAGTAAACTAGTGACAGAAAGAGCCCAGAGACATCACAGAAAGACTATTTCTGTCAGTCAGGGAGCCATTTTATTAGCATGGTTGTGTGTGTGTGTGTATGTGTGTGTGTGTGTATGTGTGTGTGTGTGTATGCGAGTGTGTGTGTGTGCGTGTATGCGAGTGTGTGTGTATGCGAGTGTGTGTGTGTGTGTGCGTGTATGTGTGTGTGCATGTGTGCGTTTGCGTGTGCATGTGTGCGTTTGCGTGTGCATGCATGCTTGTCTGTTTCTGTGTCCGTGTGTGTGTATGTAAGTGTATGCATGTTCGTGTGTGTGTGGGTGTTGGTGTGGGTGTGTGCGCGAGTGAAACATCTATTTAGGTGCGTGATCCTCTGTCCCGCTCCCATTACACAATGACTCAATCAGCCCAAATATTGAATCAGGTGTATTAATTTAAAGTGCCTGACTGATGTGCCAACAAATTGAATCATACAGGTTCATGCAGTCATCACCAGAAGCTCAACTGTATCCTGAAACAGTTTCACAAACAGACGCCTGTCATTGGCTATGCAGCGTGGATGCTGGCCTGGTTACAATACAAAGCAACAAAGACCAATGCAATACATGGATGTTGGTAGAGAGAATGTTTGAACAGAGGCTATAAACAAATATAGCAGCGCTACTAATTACTGAGGACTTTGGATCCGTTTCCCCAAAAGCACACGGTGTGTGATGTACGCCTGGAGGTCCCCACTTAGCTGAGCACACACCAGGCTGCCTACACACATCCTCACGCCCCGGGCCTCTTGGTTTGTCAGATTATCGTACCGACCGGGTTATTTCTTAGGTGCAGTTCTCTAACAAAAAGCCTAAAGTGACAATAACTCCTATAAGCAGAAAAAAAGATGAAGAATAAAATGGTCGCCCAGTGATGCCCACTGTTAGAGAAATACGATACTTTAAAAAAATTGTGTTGAGACATAGGCACCAGTCGGTGTAGCCAACCATCCAAGGTCCTGCTGCACTTCATACTAAAGGATATCCAGCAGTGGCAGGCGTATGCTCAATAGCAGGGGTCCTCAATCTTATCCAGAAAGAGCCGGTGTGGGTGCAGCCTTTTGTTCCAACCAAGCAGTTACACACCTGATTCTACTAATCAATCACTAGAGTCTTTGCTAAGAACCTTGATTAGTAGAATCAGGTGTGTAACTACTTGGTTGGAACAAAAGCCTGCACCCACATCGGGCCTTTCTGGATAAGATTGGGGACCCCAACCCTAAAGATTAAAGCCTGAGAATCCATCACGCAGACGGACGGACACCCACTGCCCTGAACAGGACCACTGCTCCGATGAAGCCTTGGATTTAGACTCAGAAAAAGAAGCACAGAGGCCCGCAGCCACAAAAGTACATAAAGCAGCTCACTATACCCGCCACCAGGCCTGACAATCACATGACTCGCCATCTCTTCCGAACCCACACGGCAGCTGATCAGATTCAGATTCGTTTCCCTGTTGAGATTGGGGCTTGTTAAGCGCAAGTCCTAAACAGGAAGTGTTTGTCAAAATGAGCAGTGAAAGCAGGAAGGAGAAAGAGAATGGCTGCTGGGTGACTCAACGAACCACATACACAAACTCTGGGTCAGGGCTTGACATTAAAGGTTGTCCTATTACCCGGGACAAGTATATTTTTTTGGTTGGACAAGTTAAATTTTCCATCCACTGGTCCGAAGGGACATAGAAAAGTTAAATAAAAAGAGAGAGAGAGAGAAAGAGAGAGGCTGTGTGTGTGTGAGAGAGAGAGAGAGAGAGGCTGTGTGTGTGTGTGTGTGTGTGTGTGTGTGTGTGTGTGAGAGAGAGGCTGAGTGAGCGAAAGAAAGAGAGAGGCTGTGTGAGTGAGAGAGCGAGAAAGAGAGAGAGGATGTGTGTGTGTGTGAGAGAGAGAGAGAGAGAGAGAGAGAGAGACTGTGTGAGTGAGAAAGAGAGAGAGGATGTGTGTATGTGTGTGTGTGTGTGTGTGTGTTAATGTGTACAAAAGCGGGGGGGGGGCTGTTTTATTTTTTTCCCTGGGGAGATGGGACACAAGAGGGAGGGGCGGAGGGGGCAGGGAGGGCCAGCTGGTGGTCCGCAGAAACAAAGGAGCCTCGAATATGGGTCTTATTACCAAAGTCCTCCACCTCCTGAAATCATACACCTGAAGCAGGGGAGGAAATCGAAGCTTGTTTTCACACAAAGCACATTCACCTGCACCAACAATATAAACAGCCAGTATTACCTTCACTGCACTACACTTGTGTATGAAATGGTACGTCTTGTATCTTGTACGTATGCAGGCACTCGTACGTCCTGTGATAAATGTAGTTCCCATAAGCATCACACAACACACACACACACACACACACACACACGCGCAAGAGGAACTACACTTTCATAATAAAAAATTCTGTGATTCCGTTTTCTAGTTTTCTCTTTCCGTCTCTTGCTCACACACACACACACAGACACATGCACATAGGAATTATCATAACACTGTTGAAATTATGAACATGGGTTTTGGAAGCTCAACTGAGGTGCGATTATTGATCTCAATGGTGGGCTGATTATTGATTTAGTAAAGAGGAATAATTGCCTTTGCTTTGCAGGGTCAATAATATCCACTTCTTCCTGGAGTAATGGTGCCGGCGTCGCTGCTGCTTGGGGACAAAGTGACCGACCTCAACATGAACGCTCTCCCCCACACCACACCCCCCCAACCTTAACCTGAACACTGTCCTTCACCCACCCAACCTTAACCTGAACGCTGTCCTTCACCCACCCAACCTTAACCTGAACGCTGTCCTTCACCCCCCCCAACCTTAACCTGAACGCTGTCCTTCACCCGCAGCACCCGACCCCCGAACAGTGTCACAGTGCTGGGAGACGGAGTCTCAGGCCCTCGCCCTCATCCTCGGGCTTCAGAGGGATTCATTTGTAAAAAAGGAGACACACATCTTTTGGGATGGAGTCTCATACCAAACACAAGCTTATAGGACGCTTAGCCACTTTGTCTTTTTGTTCTTGTCATTTTTTATTATTGCCGTTGTTCTTATTATCATGACTACTAGTGTTAGTTTTTTTTTTGTTGTTTTTTATTTGTCTTTTAATGAGATTGTGTATTTTGTGGGTGTTTTGTAGATTACCCTTACGTTTATTGCTACAAAAAAAAATGAAATTCTTAAAATGAAAGTTTATAGTACACTTTCAAGAGCAGAGGGAAGCAAAGGACTGGCCCCACTAATGGTGCCTGCTTGTTTACAGAGGTGGAGTCACCTGTTTATGCAAATGAGAGAGCATGTGACAGACTAAGACGGCGTCACAATGTGTCAACTCACGACGGGAGAAGCATGAGTGTGCAATTTTGGCATTCTAGGTTGCGCCCACTGTCACTGAACAGCACTGCCGAGCTCTGCCTTCTGTGCTCGTCCACAGCGGGTTTTCTGATAAGTCATCAGCTTCGTCGACATACGCATGGCGCACATTCTTATCTTTCGCAGGAGGAAAGTGTACACGCAAAAAGCTCGCATTATTGCGAGCCATGCGAGGATCAGTCCAAGCCTTTCCGTTCTTAAGCCTCTAGGTTGCCTTGCTCTATAAGACATTCTGCAGCAAAATTAAACAACGGCCATTTTGGGCTTTAAAAATGGAATTGAGCCAAACAGACTGAGCTGTCTGAGCCAGTGGTGTAGCCAGGAATTCAGTACGGTTCAAACCTGCAACCTCTCCCACTTCGCCACATCTCTGCTCTAAGTGAGAAACTTGTGTGGCCTCCTGTGTCCAGATCCTGTCCTCGCTTTCCCTGACCGCTGGGGCCTCTATGAAGAGGAAGGCAGAGACAGAAAAGCACTCAAGAGGAGATCCCCCATCAACCACTTCTGCTCTCAAAGCACTGAGAGCAAAAGGCGAAGACAGACGGCGGTCGAGTGGAGGAGTCCCCTAGCCGAAGCCTCGCCAAAATGCCACGTCTGGTCTCCCGCGAGTGTTGGGGGGGGGAGGGGGAGGGGGGAGAAGGGTTTGAAAATGGGGGGGAAATCAATCAGTATCAAAAACAAAGGGTACAGTTGAATGCCTCCCGCCCCATACAGGGCCCTGTATTGGACGTATCCATTTGTACAGCTGAATATTCCGGTTCAGGTTAAGCACATTTATTAGCGGTCCACTCAGGAATCAACCTAGCAGCCTCCTGGTTAAGTGTATAGTTCTATTCCCACTGCCACACTACACTGCATTTTACCTATAAGATTGATGGTACGGTCTTGCCGTACAAAATCACAGTCAAGTGGATTAATGGCAATGGTGTAGACAAATGGCTTGTTTTGGTTTGTTCAATACAAGTCACCCGTACAAAAGTCTTCAAACTGCTGACATAAGCAGCCCGTTCCCCCACCCATTCTAAACCCCCCCCCCCCCCCCGCCCTCCACCCAAACCACTAATGGTGAGAGCAAAGGTCCTTTTCACACGCAGGAAAAACAAACTCCTACTCGCCATTACACTTGTCGCTCCGTTAAGTGCTTCTCACGGCTGGTTGAGAAACTAAACGGTAAATATCAAAGGCCTGTGCGACTGGCCTTATCTCCTGGGCACAGGTGCATGTTCGGCACAGCGAGCCACACACCGACTCAAAGCTTCGCCCTGAATGGCTATCTCCGTCTATACCCTGTGCCCTGAATGGCTATCCCTTTCTTTACCCCGCCTCCTGGGCTCGATGCTCCGCCCTGAATGGCTATACCCGTCTTTACCCCGCGCCCTGAATGGCTATGCCTTTCTCCACCCCGCCCAGTCCAGCCCATGAGCCGGCCTGGTGTTACCGTGGGCTCAAACAGAGAAAAAGCATTGAACCGTTCTCACTGAGGCCTAGCAGCCACTTATTGTGCATCGACCCTCAGGGTCTGCACCTGCCCGTGAAGGCTCTGCTACCCAACAGCAGTGTAAGGTGGTGTGTGTGTGTGTGTGTGTGTGTGCGCACTACGCACCTTATCCAGATAAGCTCTGCAGCAGATGGACCGTCTTTGCGGCACAGCTGCTCATCTGTACACGCCAGCCCACAGGCAGTAGTGGGAGGGGGTCAGCGAAAAGAACAGCACCAGGAAACGGCGCAACTGATCCTGTAGTACAGCGGTCCCCAACCCTGTTCCTGGAGATCCATCATCCAGGATGTTTTCATTTCAACCCAAATTTGCCACATCTAATTGCTTCTACTAATTATAATAGTTTGTACTAATTAACAGCTCACCGAGATCTCTAGCTGTGGAATGAGGGGTGCTTTAGTGCTTTGTCAGGGTCGGAGTGAAAGCCTACAGGACGATGGATCTCCAGGAGCTCGGTTGGGGACCACCGCTGTAGTCCAACAGACTAGGGAGGGGCGCATGTCAGACAAGCTCCGCTACAGTCAAATAAAATATGCAATCGTCGAAAAAAAGAAACACGCCCTGTCGGACCACAATCAGCTGCTGCCCTACAAAGCGTTGTGAAAATTGGAGACACACAAAAAAAAAACTCCCATAATTATGGCGTCAAGTTCCTTCTGCTACAGCAGTGGTGATGCAGGCAAAACAAAATATTTGCGCAAGCTCACCACAACTGCTGTTGACGTTACAACATAAACACAGTCTATAAGCTTGGATAGCTAGCGACGGTCTCGCAAGTCAGTCTCAACTACTTAAGTCCAGTTACTGATACATAAATCATTCAATGATCCCCCCAAAAATGAGCATGAAAACAGAAAAACAAACACAAATTCTTCAACTATTACGCATCATATTCTCAGAACAAAATAATAGCCTCCATGCCCAGGGAAAGCACAAATTGATGAATACAGCAATCCTAATTTGCAGCTTGGCCTTAGCTGTGACTGTTTTGCAACAGTCAGACTGTTTTGCAAACGCTCAATGGCCTGGTCTTGTGAATTACAGGGATATCACAGAGGCCCTGTCATGTATAACAGCATGTCAAATGCAAGGGCTCATTTTCCATGTCAGTAGCAGACATCATCCACTGAAATCAACGTGCCTGTGGGGACAGGGGCTCAGCCTGTACAGTGAACGCAACAGAACGTCTTAAATTACAAACTTATAATCTAAATTAATTGGTGGATTGGGTTTTATGCGAGTAAAATCAATACTGCCTGCAGTGTCCGGTTGTACGGAATAGATCACGGTCGGGGAATCTTATCTGAAAAGGGCCGGTGTGGGTACAGCTTTCACTGTGCTTCAGAGTGTGCAGCTTTCACTGTGCTTCAGAGTGTGCAGCTTTCACTGTGCTTCAGAGTGTGCAGCTTTCACTGTGCTTCAGAGTGTGCAGCTTTCACTGTGCTTCAGAGTGTGCAGCTTTCACTGTGCTTCAGAGTGTGCAGCTTTCACTGTGCTTCAGAGTGTGCAGCTTTCACTGTGCTTCAGAGTGCGCAGCTTTCACTGTGCTTCAAAGTGCGCAGCTTTCACTGTGCTTCAGAGTGCGCAGCTTTCACTGTGCTTCAGAGTGCGCAGCTTTCACTGTGCTTCAGAGTACGCAGCTTTCACTGTGCTTCAGAGTGCGCAGCTTTCACTGTGCTTCAGAGTGCGCAGCTTTCACTGTGCTTCAGAGTGCGCAGCTTTCACTGTGCTTCAGAGTGCGCAGCTTTCACTGTGCTTCAGAGTGCGCAGCTTTCACTGTGCTTCAGAGTGCGCAGCTTTCACTGTGCTTCAGAGTGCGCAGCTTTCACTGTGCTTCAGAGTGCGCAGCTTTCACTGTGCTTCAGAGTGTGCAGCTTTCACTGTGCTTCAGAGTGCGCAGCTTTCACTGTGCTTCAGAGTGCGCAGGCAGATATAAAGCCAGAACTGAACAAAGATGATTTTGCAGACGAAGTGTACATGTGTAGGGGAAGGGTAGGGAGCGGGACCCGTTCTCGTTTTAAATATTAAAGAAGAAAGTGGAGGAGAGATTTATAGGTTCATAATTAAGGCAGGCCCACTCATCTCCCTGGTGCTCCAGTACAGCGATAGTGTGACACTGACAAATAGTGTGTGTGTGTGTGTGTGTGTGTGTGTGTGTGTGTGTGTGTGAGTGAGAGAGTGTGTGTGTGTGTGTGCGCGTGTGAGTGTGTTACTCTGTGCCACTCCCGTATCTGACAGCTGCTAGGCTCCCAACCCCCCAAGCCCTTCTCTGGGGCACGGCCAGGTCAGGCATGCTGAGCCGCTTGGTTAAAATCCCATAAATAACTCCTCCTTGGCTCCCCATCTCCGAAACTTCATCTAGGATGTCCCGCACCCACAAGATCACTAGCACTGCCCCTGGGGGTAGGGTGAAAGGAAGTTCACGAAAATATCTCTCCTTCCGTCGTTCCGTCCTTACCCGAGGCTCAAGACATATGACTCAATGACAACTTTCTATTCACACCTGGCGTCAACTAATTAGTCCTGTCACCTGTCCCTGTGCTAGCCCTCAAACAAGTTTCCATGAGCAAAGTCTCCCATCTCAAGTAATGCTGCATTCTCATAAGAAAAAGGGCCATCGCAGGGCTTGCATAATCGTGGTTTTGCACGTGATCGATAGTTCAGACCAGGGTGTGAAATTAACACCCGCCACGAGCCAAATGCTGGTAAAATTTTGATTGTGGCTGGTAAGATTTTCTCCTCTAGCAGCCACTTTTGCAGGTAACCAATGAGGTTGTGTTACACTGTTACGGTAACGTGGCTGGTAAAATGTTGAAAATGTCTGGTGATTCTTAGAATCCACATGCCACTCAGGCCAGTGGGTGAAAAAGTTTATTTCATGGCCTGGTTTAGACCTATTCTTACCAATATGACTATACGGATACAGTGCATTATTTAGCCATCCTTGACAAATTTTGCCAACTCAGTCAACTAGCCAATCAGGGTCGGTGAATGAGCAACATTATCTTAAACAAACAAGGCATTCACACTTATTCACCGAACATGGGCCACCACGCCCTTAAGAGTTTGTCTACGGTCACCACCTGTAGTTCTTACACCATCTTGCAGGTGATTAAAATCAAGAGTGGGAAAACAATGACTTACTGTTTCAGCTACAACAAACGTAGACGGTCAAATCAAGTTACAAAGCCTGAATATGCCTCTTCCTAATTCAATTTCTTATTCTTAAATATACGCCTCTGTTGCACGTCTAATCAACCCTGGCATAACAAGGCTGCTTATTCATGTGACCCAGAGAGGAAACCATGGAGACGGAGACATAGTGAATCAAGTCTGCATTAAAGACAGCGTGAATGAGGAAGTGATGGGGGTGGGGGGGGCGAGGCCGTCCTCTTTGAGTCAGGTGGAGACACACGATGGGTAGAGGTAATGCATATTTAAACGGGGATGAGCGGGGCGGAGTAGGGCTGGGTTATTACACCCTGGGGTGGGTTATTACACCCCGGCGTGGTTCCCGACTCTCCTCCTGTGTGGGCTGGGAGCTCCGCTCAACGGACCGAGCCAACGACCCTCCGTAATCCCGGCATCCGCGTCGCTGTAAGACCGCCGGCGGTCCCCCCGACCTCTGCGGTAACAGCCCTGCCGGTCAACGTAACTCCTCTGGACCGACAGGTCAGCTCCATGAACAGGAAAACGCAACCGAATCATTACGCCCCTTTTAAAATGTTCCGAACTAGCACAGTCTTCTCATGTACAGACCAGACAGCGTCTCCCCGATTCATTTCCACCCCGTTGCGTCTCTGAACCCTGCACCAACCCCTTCTCCCACCGCTCCTCGGAGTTAAACTGTCTGGATGTGTATGTACAAGGGGTGCGTTTTCGCCTCATCAGTTCGCCATATCCCTGCTGTGAATTGCTTCAGGCTGAACAGACTGACTTTGTGAGTTGCAGTTCATGCGGTTGTCGCTGACAAAACTTATTTTTACATTTTCAGTTTATAGCGACAGAGGAACGCGGCTGACTGAGCAGAGTGATGGGTTTTGAAAAGCCCACAGCGTTCTAGCTTCACGCCATCTGATGCTACCTGAGGTGAAACACACCCGGACCGTGCACAGGGGACAGAAGCAGGGTCTCGACAGTGCCTGCTGCTGTTCCTCCTGCCCAAATACCTCTGACCTGCCCAAAGAAAGAAAGAACCATCCTATTTAACAAACCATCTGGGAGAAAAAAATGTTTAGAAAGGTGTCTCAGTGGTGTAGCCTGTTAGAGCACAGTCCACGTGCTCATCGCGAGCCGCGACGTCGACGGTTCAAATCCGGCCGTGCGACGCTCCCTCTCTCTCGCTCCCCATTCTTCACGTCTCTCTACACTGTGCTGTCCAATAAAGCTGAAAAGCCCTAAAAATACAACAATCTCCTATGAACCCCAATGTAGTCAAACATTTTTGGTAATCTCCGTAAGCTACACGAGACCACAGCACTGTGCCTCCTATGCCTGATTGAACAACCCCCTCCCTCAAACTGAGGAAACACCCTCATTCTGAAATGTTGAAACTCCCCAATGTCTGGCAGAGCAAAACCCGACTTGCATCAGGCTGGCATGCATCGAACATTTCCTCACCAGTAAAATCACCCATGCAGTCCATTTTAAAATCAACCACAATTCCAAATTCCTGCCATAAAAAGCATGAACACAGGGTGTGGGTTCCTAAAACTGCAGCGATACAGGTTAGACCTGTCGCTACAAAAACTATCACCAAGATCATAATCGGCGATAACAAGTTAAAACTAGAGTATTTTTTAAATATTATGCTCCGTTCCTAGCAAACGGTTGGTAATTACGGTTACTCAAGAATGTTAGACTACAAATCAGCCCCGTTTGCAAAGGGTATGAAAACTAAATTTTTAAAAAACACAAGGATTCGTGCCCTTGTGTCCTGGTATCCCTGCATCACATTAACAAGTCAAACATTAATAATTCTTCCCTAAAAATAAAGGCAACTAAAGGATGCATGCGAGGGCCCTGTGATTTTTTGGTCTGTGGGTGAGGACAAATCCATTCCAAACATCCCCGCTTGTGCAGGTTTTCCATTCCAGCTACCGTCCGACCACGGGAATACCAGGACATCCCGGGATGGTGATTGGTGGTATCCTTTTTTTCCCCCCACCCTGTCAAGAACTTGTATGCAGGGTGTGCAAATTAACACCTGCCACCAGCCAAACGCTGGGAAAAATCTGATTGTGGCTCATAAGATTTTCTACTCTAGAAGCCACTTTGGCAGGTAACCAACCATGTTGTAATATATTGTAAAAAGATAATGAGGCAGGAAAAATGTTGAAAATGGCTGCTGATTTTTAGAATCCACAAGCCACTCTGGCCTTTGGGTAAAAAAAAGTTTATTTCATTCCCTGCTCATATGCATTTAAACCAAATCCTACAAGGCAAGAGCCAGATCTGGGGGGCGTTTCACAAAGCAGGATTACGGAGTTAGCTGGATAACTTAACCTAGTAAAACCCGGAACTCTCCCAAATCTGAAACATGGACTGAAGTAAAAAAAGTGCTGTTCCAGGTTTTACCCAGTGCACTTATCCAGCTAACTCATTAATCCTGCTTCGTGATACAGTCTCCAGACCTCCTGTCGACAGCCCAAGAAAGCCTCAGCGCCATCCAGAGCTTTTCACACCCAGAGCGAGCGGAGAAACAGAAAACCTGCCAAAGAAGATCTGCTTTCCCTGCAAACAGCTCTCCGCTTGCTTACACACGGAGAGAGTCGTGTTGTGCGAGCGTGTCAATGTGCAATTTGTGCACGGTGATGGTTTCACTGCTTATAAATTCGACAGAAAGGGAAACTAAACGGGTTGAGACAAGCGGAGAGCGATGACAGAAAGGCTTTTCTGCGAGCCAAATATGACACCTGAACCTGACGTGCCCTCGCCTGGTGTTAAGTGAGATAAACAACTAATAAAAATTAGATCATAGGACAAGACCAATCAAGAATATGTGCTGGTGTTGCTAAAAAAAGTGCCGATCTTGTGGGATGCAGCCAGGTAGCATCCTCTGAAGGCACTGTTCCAGAGTTTGGATGGGAACTAAGGTCCGGTATCGTATCTGGACTTTGCTAATACCGTTGACTGCTGCCATCAGCCATAGCATACTTTGGAAAGGAAGGGACTAAGCCAGCCGGGATAATCATGTAATTGCTCACCAGCACCCCCCACTGGCCAATGTCTGCTTGCTCAAGCTACATGTGAAGCATCTTCCTCTGACGCCATCTTCCTCCGTGTGAAAACAAGCATCGGGCCAACGCACATTTCGGCGGAGTGCACAGGCTTGTCAGCACTCTCCTGAATTGATAATGGAAGATGCAGTAATGAGTGTAGCCGGCGAATCCAAACGGGGCATTCCAAATTGGGAAAACTGAACGGGTGGCAAAGGTGAAACTATTCCTAATCTAGTCATCTTTGAGCCGAGTACGGTTTTGCATCCAACACTGATGGTTGTAATGTAATTTGAATTTCGGTACTGAGGCGACAGCCACATCCACACCTGCAGGCCCTAGGCTTACTTCCCCACCCCCTATTACTGTGTGCTGCTGAGGTTATTTCTTTGAAAATCTGCCACAGAGCCACTACAGCACAAACCGACGGCAAGAAACAAACAAGCCTTCCTGTGTACCGTATTCCTCAGAAAATGGGAGTGAGAAACAACCGTGACTTCTTCCTTCGGCATATAAATGGCACCGTGTGAAGAGACGAAGAGCACCTTGACAGATTCTGACATTTTCCCCACAGCCACACGTCGCTGTGCTTGGCAAAGTTAAGCTGCCAATACGCTATGGTTACGGTCCCCTTACGGGTAAGGCCCTCTGAGCTCACGCTCGAAATGCAAAATTCTCTTCGCTGTCCTCGCCGGTGATCTCCCTCATACGCATCACAATGGAAAAGCAGGCAATGACCTCTAGTACAGTTCAGAACTTGAGTCCCATGACAACCTTTTTTGGAAAAGTTTTTTTTGTTTTGTTTTTCTTTGACATTTTTGACCCTGTGTGCTTCCACAGGAGTGGTTGTTTCGTATGCTAGCTGCCATAATGATTACTGACAAGACGGTTCCATCCACACAGGGTCTTGGTGCCCGAAGATATGGTCCCGTAGAATTTAGACTGACAGCACGTAAACAAAGTAGACATGTAACCAAACATTTTGCCTCACTTCAAAAGCCCACCGTCTCACTTGCTTAGTCTGGTTAATATCTCTTGCTACCTTTACAGTCTGACATCTAACTGAGAAGTTATTTTTAAGTACTCCTCCAGGAAGAACAAGGATGCCAAGATCAGGGAAGCATTTATTACCAAGACCTGGTGGAACATGGTGTACGGTCAGGCTTCCATCAACACTTGGCTAGCTACTTCAAAGCATATCCTTTTATAAATAAGAGACACTGCAGATTAAATAAATGTGCCAAACAAACGTCTCATAACAGCAACCAACTCCTTTGATTTAAATGCATGAATATTAAATACTCATTGATTTCGTTCTTGGGGGTGGGGCTGGAGGCTTAAGGAGCAGCATATTGACCAGATCAAAAGTAAGCTGCATTTCAAATCATTAGACACGCATTCGCCGATTTCGCCACATCTTCATACACTTATACTTGTTTCTATTCGAGGATAGAGGACGATTTATTGGAATTAACTGACAGCGACATGAGAAGTCACAGCTTACCTTGGGCAGGTCACGAAGTTGGTTGGCATCAAGGAGCAACTCCTCCAGGCTCCGACTATAGCGGTATATCTCATTGGGAACTGCTTGGAGAGAGCAATGCCGCTTGTCCACCGACTCAACGTGGCGGTTACAACGCCACAGCGGGATACACTTGAGCATCTCAGGAGAAAAGATACACGAGTTTCTCAGATATTCGGCATCGGACGGTGGAAGGGGATGAGGGGGGGAGGTGAACAGCTAACAGAGCCAATAAAAGCGGGGAAATCCAGGAAAATCCAACGATTTCAGGGAATAGAAAATCCCAAATCCACACGACAGTGCAGTTAAATTAAAAACACCGGGTATTCATTCATTTGGCATTGTCTGATCAGACTCCAGCTTCAATATTTTATTTATATCCAGAAGCGAGATTAATCCATCAACCCAAAAGGCGCGTGTTTAGGTAAACAAAATAGCAAAGCAACGTTAACGAGATATTTCTGATCGGAGCTAAAATGCACATTCGAATGTTAGACCTGTAAAAAATACTGATTAAAAACGGAAAATGTATTTTGCTAGTCAACTTAGCTAGCTAGAGACAATTCATTCTAACGCCGTTACATCATAAAACCATCTTGTGTTTAGCATTGGATAGCTAGCCTTTTCTTGTGTTCAACGTCCACATAATTAGCTTATTAACTAGCCAATGACGCTTTATCTTTCGACGCTTGCAGGTAGTTCCAGTGTTAGCTAGCCGGCTAGGCTAGGTCTTCTTACAAGGAGACGGTAACGTTGGACAATGTCGCATTCATGACAAATCCGATTCAAATCCCAGGCGCTGCTCTTTAGCAGACAGGCTAGCTACCGCGTCCCATCGCATCAGTAACCGAATGCAATGCCTCCCCACGAATTGTTACTGGAAGGGTCGGATTCAAAAGCGTTTTTCAGACAGATAACGTTAGCTTGGTCTTCAGTCTTCATTAACGTTGAACATTTGTCTGTGGATTTAACGTTGCGGAAACCGAAATTTCTCGTCAACGAAAGCAACGCGAATGATATGCTTCCTAACAACCTAGGAAGAAAACAGCAACAGGGTCCGATTCTTCTTCTCCACTTGCTTGCGCCAGGCCGGGCAGGGGAGGGGGGGCCGAGCAGAAACGTATAGCCGGCTTTATGGATCTCGGTGCCGATTAATTCAAGAGGAAGTCCGCGCCAACAATTCGACGTGACAATCTCTGGTGGTGGCCCGTCCTCAAATACACAAGTCACCAGCTGATATCGCGGCTCTGCTAAGTTAGAATGATGCGCTCCACAGCTGGTCCGCCGGGGAGTTCCCCTCGCTAAGCTTCACCCGGGCGTGAGTGGATCTTTGCATTGAAGTCACTCATCCTGAGCGCTGTCCGTCTCTCAGCTCCGCCTCGCTGTTGAGAGCGATTGGCTCCTTCCCCCTCCCCCGCCCCTTTCATTCCGGTCAACGAGGTATCCACAGCACAGCGACCACAAGGGGTCGGGAGGTCTATACGCAAATGGACGCGCATGATATTAGCGCCATCTATCGGCTCACGTGAGGTGTGCCCGACAGAAGATTTTTTTTATATCTCAGCAAAAATGAACGCGCCCAATAAGAAAACTCGTTAAAAATATATAATTTCAAAGCATCTGCAAATACAGATCCCGAAACAATGCTACACCATTAGAATGTTAGATGATTCCATCTACAGAGTAGCTAGCCCTAATAATGAAACACAGCTATGAAATGAAGGCTTATGCCACTTGCTGGCTCGATACCATTTTCATTCATGCAGAAAGAAAAAAACCTTAAGGGTAAAACAAAATAATTTGGAGACACACATGAATAACACGAGAACATACTTATTGGCTGGAAATCTAGTTGCACCTGTTCAAAGATACCATTGGCTTTTGACAAAATTCAGGCTCTCCTAAACAGCGATGATTGGATGCACTGTCCAGCAGCGTGACACAATTGGCCAAAGTATCACCTATGAACTGGAGAGCTCCAGACAGCAGTGCAGGCCTTTTCCGAGGGTGCGTCCCAATACTCGAAAAAAACCTTTCCTCCACGACCACCTCCTCTCCTCCGTGCCCCAGAAACGGATCTGCTGATCTGGCTACATATTATTTACAAAGTTACAAATTGATTAATGTCTCGAAACAAACCTCAATGTCAAGTACATTGTATACTGTACATGCAACTACTTGTACTCAAAACGTTCAGGCAGTTTTGCATACTTCCGGGTAGGAGAAGAGTGGAAGAAAGGAGGTTTGGAGTAAAGAATATTGGGATGCAGCCCTAGTGTATTCAAGAGCATCAAAACATCACACATTTTAAAACAAACGGAAGCGAACGTCCTGTTGCAGAACACTGCAGGTCTGGTCATTTCAGGTGAGACTCCAGGGTCATTTAGGGGCACTTGAAGGGATGTTCAATTTGCCCAGACAGTTTTTGTTTGTGATTAAGGATATTTGAGATATTTACAAAGTATCTGATGACCTGCCAGCATTACAATTGCTGGTATAGAAGCCATTCTAGGGTTTCTGGTCTAAAGCAAGAAAATAGTTCAAAACACCTAAGCAGCTTGTAGAGTATGCCAGCAGAGGTTGTACACATGTACATTACCCAATTATTCTTCAACTTTAAGTATCTAAAACAAGACTATTTAGTCATAACACAGCCCTTAAAAATATGAATTGTGTTGAGGTATCAAATTACTGCAAATTATGGAACACAAGTAGAAGACATAACATCTCCAATATGTAGAAAATTTTATTTTCAACTACTTAAAATAAAAAAAATGAAACAGTTCAAGACAAACCAAAGTTTCATTATTTGAATTTATTGTTCTGGGAAACTTAAACCAATAGCTCTATCACAAGATGCAAGAGTCCTGAAAGAGCTGACCTTGATAGTCAAGGAGAAAAAAATTGAGGGGTTACCAAATTTCAAATGAAAAAACAAAACAAAAATACAAAAAACGCATATCCAGTCCTTCACAGTAGGCGACAGAATAAAAATAAAAAATAAAAAAAAAGTCCATGAGGCTACTTTTTTCATTTATTTTTTCCTTGCATCCCCCAATGGGATCATTAATAATATTAATATCAACATCAATAAAAAAATAATTACAAGTTAAAAAGAGATGCCAACATCACTAGGAGCAGTGGTGGCGGCTGTTTTGTGAGCGGTGGTTTCTTTTTTTTTTTTGGACAGGGAATTGTGGGACAGTCTATGCAGAGAGGTCACTGTTGTCGAAGCGCTCCTGGTCGTACACCTCAGCGATGACCTTTCGGCCGCCGAACCAGCGGTTGTTGAGCGCCTGGATGGCCTTGTTCATTTCGGAGACCATGGAGAACTCCACAAAAATCTTCACTATGACCTCGGCGTCCTCCTCCTCGCCCTGCTTCTCCTGGTAGATGATGACACGGTTGACGGCGCCGAACTTGCCGCACTCTTCCGTCACCTCGCCCTCCAGGTCGTCGTCAATGTCCTCCGGACCCACCATGTTCCGCAGCACCATGACTGTGGTCTGTGGGGGGGGCAGAGGGGGAGACCATTAAAGACTTGTTCAGCAGGGAGGACTCACATCACACAAGGTCACCATTGTGCTCTGCTGCCAGATATGCAGTAGATGAGTACCTGGAAATAAGATATGAGTCTTTCGATATCCTTTTATCCCCAGTCAGGATAGTATCACCCGTTTACCTGGGGAATGTTCCAAACAGTCTTTTTTTTTATTTTGCCCGTCCCAACTTTTTTTGGAACGTGTTGCCGGCATCAAATCCGGAATTAGCGTATATTTATAAAAAAAACAATAAAGTCTTTTCTTTGTACCGTTTTAAATTAAACATATGTTAAGGAGAATTTACAAATCACTCCTTTCTGCTTTTATGTGCATTTTACATACTGTCCCAAATTTATTGGAATTGGGGTTTGTAGTTATAGGTTAGGACAGAGCAAAAACCAGGACCGCCTCTGGCCCTCCTGGACCAGGGCTGCCTACTACCGTTGTAACCATTACTTGCATTATATTGCTGTTATGCCTTGGCATTGCATTTTTGCACTGTTACTTCGTTAACCGAACAGACTGCAACGAGACCTAGCGCCTTAGCCAGACGTTGCCGTCCAGGAAGCCCATATAAGGGAAACCGTGAGCGTCTAGCTCCTCCCACCTCCTGTTTGCGCAGCAGCTTCTGCATGACCATGTGCCGGGCGCTGCTGCCGGAGATGCTCATGTGCTCCTGCTCGCTCAGCATCTCCTGCCCCGTCCCGTCCTGCAGCGCCTCCTCCTCCTCCTTCTTAGCCTCCTGCGCCGCCGCCACGGCAGCAGAGAGCACCGGCGGAGAGGCCAACACCGGGTTCACCAGCCCCACCTGGGGCAGTACGGGCAGGGTTGGCCGTGCAGGGGTCACCCCTGGATGGAGCAGCGCGGGAGTAGAGGGGAAAGAGGGGAGGGGGGAGAAGAGGGAGCAGAAAGATTGGAGAGGCAAAAGGTTAAACCGGCTTGGCGTCGACTTCAGTGCCCCAGACCGAATGAACCTGCCCCCATCGCTTTGGTCAAGGTGGGGTTTTTTTAACCAACCAAAGGCTGAACTGAGGGCTCTCTGCTTGAAGTCACATGAGAATGCAATACCCCCCGCCCCCGCCCCCGCCACCACCCCACCCTTCCAAAACATAGCAAAGAGGCAAGAGTGGCCATGCATGTTTACATATTTTTTTGGGGTTAAACTGGCAACTGCTGCACAAGAGGCAGTTCTCATTTGGTCTGGGTTTAAGTTCACTACTAGCTGCCTTTAGAGGAAGATGCCAAAAAATAAAAATTTGTGAGATGAATCTGGTGTCATAACTACTGGCTTTCACAGTTCTCATGCACGTGGGCATGGTCACTCTTAATGACCATAGCCCACAGGGATCACATGACCTCGATACAATAGCCCCCAAACTGTTAGACATAATTCCCAGAAGCACCCGGAGAAAAGATCCTGTGAGCTGACAGAAAACAATCTGCCCATGTTTCAGAAAGCCCCCGAATTTTGTGAGCAAATACATATATAAAAAAAAAAAAAACAGACTTCCAAATAAAGCTGTTTACATTGATGTGCGTCCCTTTCTCAAGGGCTACCTGTGATGGTTCTTAATCTATTGAAGACAGCAAATGGAAATGCCTGGATTACCAAACAGTGGAAAAAACTAATTATTACAACACTTTTTTTCCACATTAAAAAAAAAAAAAGAACAAAAAAAGAAAAATATTTTTTAAAACCATTGCTGTATCTTTAATGTGAGGGTGGCCAAGTGATGCATAACGCCCACTGACATCTTAACGGCCACACCTTTCACCAAAGATGCTTTGAGTCTGCCTGGAAAGGCCCTGTCATGTAGTGTTGATGCACATCAAAGTGAAATCCACAAACACACGGGAATCTGTAACTCACTGGCCAATGGGAATGTGAGATTTGTTTATGGGGGGTACTAGCAGTTGGAGAGAGAGACAGTCCTCTTCACACTTGATGGTCAATGTGCAGCAAGGGGGAGGTATTTAGTGGCCACGGTTGGTGCAATTGTGGACGGTCAGAGAGGGAGGGGGAGAGAGAGAGAGAGAGAGAGAGAGGAAAAAAGAGAGATAGAGACAAGGAGAAAAGAGAAAATAGAAGAGAATCTATTAGTTGAGATGTCCCGTTACAGGTGAACCATCTTTTTTGTACTGTGTAGGAGCTTAACGGCAACCTGGGGGAGAAAGAGACACATGAGCGACCCAAGGATGAGACATTATGCGAGTGGAGAGAGATGGGAGCGCTGATGTTTCCACGTCGGCTGTGCTGGTGGATGAATGAAAAACACATTTACAAATTTCAAAAAAAGTCAACGCATACAATCTGTTCGGATGGGATGACTGTGCAGTCCTTCATACCCACCTCTGTTGCACGCTAAAAGTTGACAAACCCACACAAGATATTGAGGTCCCACACAAGGTATCGAGGTCCCACAGGAATGTCCTTAAATGTTCCCGAATGATCTCGCAAGCCTTGGCATAGTGTGTCAGGCAAGATTCTGTGGTTCGACCTTTGAGTGGTGGCAAGGTCAACCGTATGAAAGTCAACCTGGTCAAAGAAGCGAGCCAAAGGAATAGCTACCCGATTATGGTGTAGCCATGGCCCGCTACAGAACTACCTTAATCTCTCAAAACACAGCTTTAAGGGAGATGCTCCTTGGATTTCTCTACCAGGGTTGGTTAAGCAATGAGCCTCATCTCCACAGGGCTTCAGCTCAAAGGCAGACATTACACTAATGGGCTTTTAATGGGACTCAGATGGACGCAACCTTGACTCTGCACTTTAATGATTTTCACTCCACTTTATCAGAGGCAAAATTAACCAGTGCCCTGGGATTCAGGTTGTACCAGCTGTTCGACAGCCAGCTTCGGGAAACAAACTTGGTTCCCATTTGCGCCGATTTCAATCTCCAAATGCAGAGTGTGGCTACGGGGGATGTCTTCCCTCCATTTCGGTTAAAGTAAACAGTATTAAGAAAGCCATACTCAAAGCCACCACTGCCTACAGAACTACACTAAAATTCAGGTTTGCTTTCAAATTGGTGTCCATAAATTGTCTCGTCAGAATGTAACGCTGTGGAACGTGAAATTTGTAGATCAGAAAAGCTAAAGTTTAATGGTGCGTTTCACTAGAGCCGCCTTGCCAGCATAAATTACACTGTGTGCTTCCAAAGGGCGTGTCCGATCATAAGCCTTCAAACAACTGCACATGTGAAAGGATCCCTAGGTGACAAAACATGGTAGAAACCTAGTACTTACCTTGAGGGAGTATGTCTTGTTCTCACAAGCACATTTTAGGGACCACATGCAGCGAACACACGCCACTCAAGATGCACAGAGGACGCTCACAACCACGGCGTGGAGGCGAGTTTATCTCAGGGGGACCAATGATGTCCGGGCACTGGCCACGAATACTTGAGGGGGATTTGTTGTAACCACCTAAAATAAGATCTGTGCTTTTCGGGAGGGGGGGGGGTGGCCGTGCCTGGGGAGTTGGGGGGGTGATTTAGCCAAATACTCCAGCACATTGTGTAATTAAGTATCACATGGAGAGAGGGCTCTGAGTGGTCAATTCTGTTTTTTGAGAAGCCGGCTTTAGAGGCAGACAAAGCCGCCTCAATCAGGAAAAAATTAATAATGAACGTCACACGGCTCAGCATTTTCACTGCCTAGAACCACCCCAGAAACACTCCACCCGCACCCATCAATATAAATCTGAAGTTCCCAAAAAATGTACCATGAGTAAGAACTAATCTTTTTCTTGGGACATAACCAAATTCTGATTAAGGGTACTAACCCAGGGCCATCCTCAGCCTGCATTGCATGCAGTTCTAAATCGCAACAGAACTCGTCTTTGTGCAGATCAACTGCCCGCCGGGATGCATCGGTCGGGTCGCGAGGATTAAGAAAAGTAAATTCCCTCGCCGTGTACAGCCCTGGAAGGGGCAGGGAAGTGGTGGGGCTGGAAGAGGTTGGGAGGGGGCGCATTTTCTACCCTTTGGCCAATAATAAACCAATAACCACCCCAACTTCTGTCCAGAGATCATCCCTGATGAGGTGGGAGGGGCTTGGCGGGGTTCCCCGCTGTGGTGTCATTCGGTACGCCCCGAGAGAGAGCCTGTTCTCTGTGCACCGGACTGCGTCAGGGGGGTGGCCTCCTCTCGGCTGGCGTCTGGCGGCGGGGTAGCGGTAGCACGATCGCTGCTCCTCTTCCTCGCCTCCCTTGCCCTGCCCACCCCTCACCTCCACTCTCTCCCTCGTTCTCTTTCTCTCGCCCTCTCTGTCCGCCTGCGTACCTGTGATGACCCCTGGTGCCTGGGCTGCCATTACGGCCTGTGGGAGCCCCCCCAGCTGCTGGCTTAGGGAGAGGGTGGCGGGCGAGGCCAGCGCCCCCAGCACGGACGCTCCTGCTACTGCATCCTGGAAGAACAAAGCGGGACACAAGGGAAACACCGCCTGGACAGCGCCGTTGAACCAAGACATGAAACATAAAAACACAAAACACGGGGACGAGGACAAGACAAGACAGACGCAGAGCTGCATTCGGAATGGCTCCCAATACTCCTTTATAGTGCACAGTTTAGGAGATCGGTCATTTTGATGGGTTTCCCAAATTCTCATTTGAGAACAGGCAATTTGGACATCTAGAAAATGGCCAATTCCCTAATTAGTGCGCTATAAAGCGCATAGGGAGACATTCCGAACGCAGCCATAGTCTAAAATGGCTGATCTAATGATTGGGCGATGCACAACATAGGGCTCTGTTGGTGTGCGCTCAGCACGACCATCAAGCTGAACATAAATCTAATCGCTACAGTACAATTACACATTGTTCCATTGGACTACAACTCAAATGTGAAAACCACCAAATGAGACCAAAACATCAAGACAAATGATATCGGGCCGATATTTGCATTTCTGGACCATAACGGTATCGGTTGTAAAGGATGACTTGTGGCCGATATGTGGGACCGATATTGTGAAAAGGCTGCCTTCCCCTTTAATTCTGTTTGTTTACTCATAGAAACTTAATCCTACCAATCAGAGTACTCCTTTAACAATGCAGCTCAGCCAATCGGAGGCTCAGAGAATTCCTAACTTTTTTCTCAACGACCATGTCAGTGATTGTTACCGGGCACGTGAATAATAATTCCGGCTGAAATGACCTACTGTTTTTCAGAACTCCCAGGTCCGAACTCCCAGATCCTCTGATAATTCTATTAAGGTCCGGATCGACATGATTTTTGACAGTACATTTTTATTGCAATACTTCCCATTTCCGGCTTTGTATTGTGTGCAAACTATTTACAGGTGCAGCTCAAAAAATTAGAACATCGTGAAAAAGTTCAATATTTTTTGTCACTCATTTCAGAAAGTGAAACTCATATATTATATAGATTCATTACACACATAGTGAAATATTTCAAGCCTTTATTTTTTGTAATTTTGATGATTATGGCTTACAGCTAATGAAACCCAAAATTCAGTGTCTCAGAAAATTAGAATATTTTGCTTTAACATATTTTTAAAGTATCATATTTAATATTTGGTCGCATATCCTTTGCATGCTGTTACTTTCTGAAGTCTGTGACCAATCAACATCAAAAGACTCTCGATATCTTATTTCCAGGTACTGTTACAAGCGATACTATAACCTCTCTGCATTTGAACTGATCTCTATGAGAATTTGGGGGTGAGACTAGATTCAGCTGTAAATTACACTGGTACAGTATGGAACACATGGCTGGCTAAATGGCTGTAAGTCATCAAGGGTCTGAGCTATTGAACGAGCCCCAAACCATCACTCTGTTGCCAGATATGGAGTAGATGTGGATGGATCACTGCAAGGGTTATTTCTCCTGACTCATTTTCCTATAGAACTCTATGGGGAAAAAAGTCAGGAGAAACAACCCTTAAAGGGATCCATCCACATCTACTCCATATCTGGCCGCAGAGTGATGGTTTAGGGCTCGTTTGATACCTTAGACCCTTGATGACGTACAGCCATTTCGCCAGTCATGTGTTCCATACTGTACCAGCATAATTTACAGCTGAATATAGTCTCACCCCCCAATTCTCAGAGATCAGTTCAAATGCAGAGGTTATAGTATCGCTTGTAACAGTACCTGGAAATAAGATATCGAGAGTCTTTTGATGTTGATTGGTCACAGACTTCAGGAAGTAACAGCATGCAAAGGATATGCGACCAAATATTAAATATGATACTTTAAAAATATGTTAAAGCAAAATATTCTAATTTTCTGAGACACTGAATTTGGGTTTTCATTAGCTGTAAGCCATAATCATCAAAATTACAAGAAATAAAGGCTTGAAATATTTCACTCTATGTGTAATGAATCTATATAATATATGAGTTTCACTTTCTGAAATGACAAAAAAATTTGAACTTTTTCACGATATTCTAATTTTTTGAGCTGCACCTGTATATTGTACTGTGTATTCTTTTGCTTTTATTATGTGCTATACGGAATGTATGTATATTTGATTTATTGCAGAACCACCATAACTCACTGAAGTGAACGTATAAAGTGTGTTGGTTGTGGTGGCGAACATTAAAACAAAGTCCACTTCCACCTGATGTCTGTTATGGCAATAATTAGCAAATGGCTCTATTTAACAGAAAGCAGCCTTCTTGAGTACCTTTGCATAGTCATATTGGTACTAGAAAAGGTCTATTTTCATTGCAGCTCAAAAATTCCCTATATCGGCTGCAATATCTGTGAAGTCCCCCCCCCCTCTAAAATCAGTGTTGGCATCGGGCTCAAAAATCCCATATCGGTCGGGCTCTAAAAACAACACTATTCAGTTTAACCTGAGCTGACGACAACTGACAATACATTATTCAATTATAATGACTAGCACTATGTCAAAAGATTTGCACTTGCGGGGAGAAATAAAACTACAAAAACGGAACCTTTTTTAAATTTTATTTATTTATTTATTTATTTTTTTAATTATTTGCTCAATTTCTTTTAGACTATTTAACCTTTTTTTAGAATTGTATTTAGCTAGTTTAGAATGCTCACACGCTTGAACATCTGCCTCATCACTTAAATGTCTTACACCAGTCGCCAGTTCTTCTCACTCTTGCAGTTTATCAGCGTAGCTGCGCAGTGTGGGGGAGTTAAGAGGTGTGCACATCCTACAGCGACGGCTACAGGTGTCCGAGTTCCTCTCGCACCGTAAGGCACGCGCACAAATGCCCAACACTAACACCCTCTCTCCCTGGGCAACACAACGGCAATTTACCACCTTTCTGCTTGACTACCAGCCCCCGTTGGCACTAAAACACTCAGGATTCGACACCCAAAGCAGCGTGTCACGACGCTTAAGCCTATGCTTTAGGTCGAGCCACACACCGCTTCTGTACGGGTCTTTAAAGTTTCTCCCGCTCTCCTTAATGAAGCGTTCATCGCACGCTCAGGGCGAGTTCTAACAGTTACCCGACTCTTCCCTCGGGCCTCTCTGTTTGCCAAGTGACCTTCCCAAGACTCTACGAGCCCAATTAGCAGGGCCTGCAGCGGTCCCGTTAGCAGTAACAAAGTGGTATCCAGCTTCCTGCTCAGATCCTCCTGAGAGTGATTATTTTGTGCATTAAGTACATGCGCTAAACGGCATTGAGAGCATTGATAAGGCTGCATTCGTGATAAAGTGCACAGTGCTTATGCCTCGTAACAGCAGAACCCTGCGTTTCTCCTGGTCTGCCTTCACTGTGGTCCAGCGACGCCTGAGGACACTGAAAACATATACTGGCGCATACTGGCCAACCACTGACAAAGCAGGTAACTAGAACAGGAGCAGGATAATTTATCCTGCGTAAACTACCATGGCCAAGGTGAAGCTGAAAAGCAGTCCACAATTTTGGCTCTTTTTTTAGGGAAGTGCATAAAGAACAGTTTCTTTCTCGAGCACAGGGACTCTGCCCGAGAGGATTCTGGACTGCTTTGACTTTACACTGTTTAAATGTTTGGTTTTTCCTTTTTGAAATAACATGTAAAAAATAAATAAATAATGAATCCAACAACGAATGCTGTTTTTCTGGCTGCACCGAATTTCCAGCTATATTTTCCGTTTTTAAAATGTACTGCTTTCAAAAACAAAGCTGTGTTAAAGGAATATTCCAGAACAGCCTCAAAGCCACGACCAAAGCCTCAAAGCTCAAAGAAAGGGCAGAGTGCTCTGGCTGCAAGACTCGAGGGCTTGAGAAACCATTCAAAAACGGGATGTGAAAAGCAGTATATTTAGAGATCAATGCTCTGATAACGTTTAAACAGGTCTTGAACTAGTCAAATGCTTTTTAGTCTCATTTTTCCGACACAAAAAACATTTTAAATGCAAATGTTTTAACACATTCACAATTTTAAATACGATGGAACAATATTAATGAGATGAACCTGAAGTTCGGAAGGCCTTGGTATCGTCTCAAAATGTTGTGGTTACGCTGAAGGTCGAGCCCTAACCTTTTACAAAAATAAACCCTTCTCAAAACATCCAAGCTGTGGGTCAACCAGTTGCGGCAACGAGCCAAAATAACTTTGTACTGCAGCAGGATACTTTGACTACCATTACAATGAGAGCAAAAAGTTGCCTACACTCCATCACATGGACACTTCTGCATCTCAATGGGGTGGGAACACTTTGGATTCCTATTGTCGAGCGACTGCATAGCTGTTCTACGCTGTTCTAACTAGCCTGCAGGATCCCACCCTGTGTTGTAGTAGAGCTGTGGTGGTCTGAATATATTTACCTGGGCAGTGATTTTGGCAGTGGCAGCGGCCGCCGCCACGGCGGCGGCAGGGGGCAGTCCGCCGGGCGCAGTCGGCGTCAGCAGGGGCATGGGCGGGGTCACGGCTTTCCCCACCCGCAGATACTGTCCGCCCAAGTCGAAGAGGTTCATGGACGAAACCGCGTCCAGGGACGATTGGGCCTTGTCGTACTCTGGTGGGGGGGAGAAGCAAGGGGCAAAATTGGAAAGCTTGAAAAAGCTTGAACCGCGAGTCTGTGTATGACGAGATCAGAGGGTTATGCTTGCTCTCTGGTAATCAACCTGACGAAGGCATCTTCTGCCGAAACGTTGGTCGTTATAAACACAGCAAGAAGAAACCAGAGTGTGCGACTCTCCGATTTCTTAATGTTTACGTTCAGTTAGTCTGCGCCTCTCAAATTTTTGGGCGAGCGCCATTTAATGTTTATATGGCGAGTCGAGGGGACGATTGAGCGAGAAGAGGACAGCGAGCGCGCGCGCGGCGCTCACCGATAAAGCCGTAGCTCTTGTGTTTCCCCGTGGTGGGGTCGCGTGCTAGCGTGCAGGACTTGATCCGCCCAAAGGCCTCGAAGACGCTCTTGATGTCCTCGTCCGAGAGGTCGGGGTGGACGGACGCCACGTAGATGCGGTTGAAGGCTCGGGCCTCCTCGGCCAACTGGTCGATGATGGGCTGCGCCTGGCCGATGTTGCTCGGCCGCCCCACCTGAAGCACGGGAAAACACAAGAACACATACTTGAGGACAATACAAATATTCTCTTCTATTCACAATATACTACAAACATCATGCTGCAGGTATGTCTTCAATCATCCTTTTATCTTAATTTTAAAAAAGACCTTACCGGTCGATAAAAAATGGGGAGATAAACGAATGACCATTATCTTTTGCACGAGAACTCGAAATTGACACCAACAGAACAAAGATGTCATCAAAAAAATCAGATTTTCATTGTACAGGATATGTACAGTAACAAGAAAATGAAGTTCATAAAACTAAATTAAAGCCTTCGGGCCCTCGCAAGCTTGGCTCACAGGCAACAATCATGCATTTTCATGGTTTTCGGGGACCCTATGGGAATCCTGGATAAAGTAACACGCGTTGAAGTTGTGTACTTAAAGTTCAGCTCCGTCTCCCATCACTGGCTACGGGTGCAATATCGAGCCAGTGAGAACTTAAATAAGCAATCTGCCGGCGCCCCCGCCACCCCAATCCGGACCGACGTGGGAGGCTCCTGGCGTCAGCGCCTCACCTTGATGTTCCTCCCTCCCAACATGACGGAGTTCATCTGCTCCAGGGCCAGCTGAGCAGCCTCCGGCACCTCGTATTCCACAAAGGCGAAGCCCTGCAGGCACACGGCGGAGAGAGACCGACCCCCGTTAGTCGCGCGCCCGAGGGGGGTGGGGGCGGGGGCGGGAGCGGGGAGGAGGCGGCCCTTCAAAGAGCCGCTGAACAGAGAGGGCCGGCACTTCAAACCGTCACAAGCTTTTCATGGGAGACCTTTAGCAGGTCACATCTAAAGCTGGTGGATAGAACCTTCCCAGTTAGCAGGAGACACAAACATAAAAACAGCGTGTTTATAAGAATAACTGGACATTCTAATGCCGATGTAACAATCTTTTTAAATTTATTTATTTATTTTATTTTTAAAACCCAGGTCCACCTTTATAGATTTAAATTAAGACTCTGAATGTTTCATCAGTGCTTATGGCAGCTAAGGCCAATAGCCTCAGGAATATCTGTAAAATTAATGTTGACACGCAGAGTGAAACCTGTAAAAGTACCCTATTGATTCCCTCCCCCCCCCTCAAATTCAGTGGCGCTTATCGGTTTGCAATATTTCTCGTCTGCTCAGTTACGATGGGTTGGTCACATAGGCAGAAAAAAAAGCACAAATGCAAGAAAAATAGCAGAAGTCTCCCATTCAAACCTTGTGCTTCATTGTAACAGAATCCCAGGACATGTCGATGCTCTTGATGGGGCCGAACGGGGCAAAGGCTTGTCGGACGGTGTCCTCGCCCAGCTCGTAGTAAATGGAGCCCACGTAAACCCGGCACATTATCGCCAAGGCGCGCTGCCTCTGTGCCGCCACCTGCAAAAACGGGCAACAACACCACGGTGCTTACAATGTCTTAAAGCAAACATGTGATTAGAATGTTCTTAACTGAACAATCTAATTCTGATGTAACAATCCATCCTGGTAAACTGAACACAATGGAGTTCTAGAACACTGACTAAGAATTTTTTAAAAACATTCCAAAAACCCTACTTTTCAAAAGGTTAAAGCCAGAATCACCGTATCAATACAGATGGAGGAAACGGCAGGTAAACTGACATCCTATAATAATTTAACTGCTAAATTTGAGGGCAGTTTTCAAGGACCGTGTCTACGTGAACTGAAAATAGCTACGGTTTTAATTTTGTTTTCAAATAAATTTATGGTCGAGTGCTTTGAGAAACAAAGCAGTCATTACACTGTAGAAAACTTACATTTTTTTTGTATAGAAAACAGATCTCAGCCCTGGAGACAGCTTATACTTGAATATAATAATTATTATTATATATTTTTTTCCCATCCAAACTGAACCTCCAAAAAATATTAAGTTAAAGCCCCAGGGAACATAGCCTAAAATCGTTAAAACATGTGTATGATATCAAACTTGAGTGTTATTAAGCATCCCCCAAAGTTTGAATGAAAAATATATATATAAATATGATAACAATGCTCAAAAACAGCTGAATTAGCTGATAAGACCTGTATTAGGATGGTTGGGGCGTGGTCGTAATATTGTAATGAGCACGCTTGATTGACATTCCTCTGTCCAAGAAGACACTCGGCATCACACAGCAAAAATACTAAATAGCGCAAGAGGGGAGAATCGGGGGCTGTATGAACCTACGGACGCTGAGTTTGAGAGTGAAGAAATTCCACAACTAGATTACCCACATTCTCTGGCTTCACAGGTGGTGACAGAATGGTGTGTTTCAAGCAGATTTCCATGTAATAACAAAGCACACTTCTCAACTTTGTTATAACAATGGTTTCTTCCAATAAAGACGTGGATAATGCTGCTAGTTAGCTAGCTAGTTGACGTTGGGTAGCTCCACAGAACTATTTAAGAACTGTGGGCAGCTCGCATGTTGAATGCCACGAAATTGTTTGGTTGGTTACCCTGGAAACTAAAGCTCCGCTTCAGTTCTGTTAATCAACTGAGCTGTACCCGGCACCGGCGAGCGCAGCGATGAGAAGGCATCTGTGACCATCTATGTATGTGATATTATTAGCTAACGTTAGTGCGACACAACCAACGTTAGCCAAGATACGCGCAACGTTACTGAAAGTAGGGCTAGGGCTAGCTAACTCACTGGTCGTGATTGAATAAGGCCTTAATGTAGGAACGCGTTCATTTTGACAAATGCTGGTGGGAGGGACAAGCGATTGTGATTGGTTTGGGATTAGTGACGTCACCATTCCCACTTATAGCACCGCTCAACTTCAATCCAAAAATGAGGGTAAAAGTATCCAGTATCTCTGGAATTCATAAAGTAATTATTTCCAAAACAAGTATATGCATATGTGCGCAAGACCCAAATTAACCTAATTAGATGGCTATCGCAAATATTTGTTCCCTGGGGCTTTAAGACACTGGTAGACTGATCCCATGTGTTTCATATGCGCAGTTCCCATCTCAGTTTTCCTAAACATTCTGCAGTGTTAACCGAACAGCACGTGAGCAACAAAATATCTGTACTAACCGACTGTAGAGGTGAAAGAGGATCTCCAAAGCCCATCGTCAAGGACGCCATCTGGAAGACAGACAAAATTAAGAGCAGGAACTGAAATGTACACGGTCATCTTTTATTGTAATGTTGCCTTTTACAAGGTCATTTCTTGCATGGATATCAGCTTAAAAGATATGATCCAGACCAATATCAAAGTATTTAATTTAAGGGTTAAGATTTCCCTGCCTCCCTGACATTTCCATGTCAAATTAAAGCACAGCATTAAAACCTTTTTCCAGGAAACCTCACAGAGCCTTAGTGACAAACGTATATTAACAGATTGGGCCAAAACAGAGACAGCAAATACATAAATAACACATTAATTGGCCTTCTGCAAAGTCACGACCCCCCTTAGTTACGGTTGTCAACTCAAAAACACAAGAGGAATAAAGGTCAAACAATGCCGCTGGATTGGTCTCCTGCTGCCGATGTAAACATGGACAGGTTCATCTATGAGGTCCTTGACAACTTTTGCAAAGCTCATTAAAGTAATCTCTAAAACACCAGAAAGGCCCGCAAGAGTATTGTACGCAGAATTTAAAATTATGTCAAACACGCAAGAATGGAAGAAGAATTGAGGCCAAGGCCTACTGGAAATTGGTTGCCCAAGGTAGAACCACATGTAATATGGTGCATCGTAAATTATTAACAGTCAAAAAAAGGAAGTTCTTGTTTTACAAGTCAATTTCTAATCATTCTAAACCGTTGCCGAGACCACTATATTAGCTTTCCGGAGAAGGTTCATTAAGTATTGAAGAGCTGTAGTAGCAGATGTTCCCCATCTCAAATTTATGGTATAAATGGAATGAAAGAAGTAAAAATGGCTCCCGTGAACAGTTATCTGGTGTGGAACGGAATAGGCCTGCAGTCTTAAAGACCAGGGGGGTACGCTACAAAGCAGGATTACTAAGATAGTTGGATAACCATACTGAGTAAAACACAGAACAGCTCTTTATACTTCAGTCCATGTTATAAATTTTGGAGGGTTCCGGGTATTACTCAGCTTTGGAGTATATCCCCGCCAGATATCATCAGAACAGAAAAATCCACATTTAATGTCAAATAAGAACATATAGATAAGGTGAAAGCCGACATCTGTCTTTATATTGTGCAGTTTTACCTTTGATAATAACTCAAGCATGCAAATGATAAGCGCATAAAATTCACGAAGGTTTCGGATTAGCTGGATTTGCAGGCAAATCGCACCTCATTTGGCCAGCATGCGGTGAGCCACTCACCTGAAGGTTGGTAAACTGCTGCTGCTGGTGGGCGATGGTCTGTTTCACCAGCACGCTTTTAATGCTCTGCTCCATGGCGTATTTCTTTGCCTGCATGGGACGTGGCGTTAAGATCCAGACGGGAAGCACTGGCTCTGCATGCCAATCACACTAATGCCCAAATAACTTGTACACAATGTCCCTGAACCTTCATTTAAAAGCAAATGCAGTTCAGGTAAATAACATGCAACACACTATTTACTTCATACACCTGGCATCGAAATTTCAGGTGTGTTTGGAAGCCATGTTCCGCACTCAAACTAGTTAAAGACAGGTGAATACTAGTTAAGGAAAGGTGAATACTAGTTAAGGGAAACTCACCTCGGATAGTCTTGTTTTAGCTGTGCCGGTGATTGAGGATAGAACCAGCAGACAGATCACATGCTGACACCGAAGACATAGCACTGGCTTTACTGTTCCTCCGTACATTACACACACACACGTGTACTGACCAACAGCGCGTATGCCAAGAACAGGAGGGCGCTTCAAATTTAAATAACCCCCCCCCAATAGAACCTTCAGTCACAGAATCTTAAACCCAGACACGAATTTCTGTATTCATCAATTTGGTGAAATGGCAAAGTTGCTTGAAAAACACCTCAAAATCTTTCTATATTACTTGAGAAGAGCAGTGTTTGTGCACAAATTCAGTCTGCTGAGCATGTTACAACATAAGTGGCAAATCTACAGTATAGGTCAGGGGGTAGGCAACCCTGGTCGCGGAGTGCCAGAGACGGTCCTGGTGTTTGCCCCATCCAAACCCTATCACTACATAACTCGATTCATTTTAATTAATAAGGATTAATGGATGCAGGATACCGTGTGCTGGAGGCGCTCAGCGTTTCACCATTAAAAATATTCAAGCTCAGACTTTTAATCATCCTTCAAACTCGTGATGAAGCTCAGATGAAACAAAAACCAGAAACGTACCAACAAGCCAAAACCAGGATTGCCAAGCCTTATTTAGTTTGCCTATGATTGCCCATGTCCATGGTTTTAGCATGTCTGCGGTTTTCCACACCTGACGCGCAGATGGGTCATACTCGGTTCGTAGCACCTTTTAGCTCCACTGACATCCGCAGAGTCCTTACCTTCTGCAGCGCCTCCTGCTGCTCGGGGGTGAGAGGCGGCAGGCCGAGCTTCGAGGCCGTGCTCTGTCCATTCTCCATCATCAGAGCCTCACCTCCCTGTGGACACAGACGTGGCGGTCAGGTTTCCCTCTCTTCTCTACACCAGACCCCCCACACACACACACCCACCCACTGAAGGGACAAGCGGGAACAAAATGTCCCGGCTTCCCTCACATTAACACAGCCACCAAATCAATATTCGGCTCAGTCCACTTATTCCCCCCTCTCCTGGTTTCAGAGCAAACTCAAAGCCGTGTTCTGACTGGCTGTAGTGCGAGGGTTTGGAATGGGGCTGTCGAGTGCTTGGGTACCATTCTCGACTTAGCGACAGAAAGAACAACCGCCCTACGTTAAACCTCCTTTAAAATGTTCACCAAAAAGGAGCGATTAACTGTTCATACTCCAGAATAAGCATTTAGTTCACCGAAAAAGGGTCAGTTATACCCTTTTCCTCTGAAGAGATAACAGAGCTACTGTATGGTCCTACTGTATGTTGAATTCTAATACAAGAAAGATGTGAACATGGGGGATGTCTTAGAATAGTCTAGTTTCAAGAATTTCTGAAATATTGCAATAGTTCACAAAGATATGTAGTAAAAAAATAAGTTTGAAGCCAAAGGCAGTGGTTTCCATTTTGAGCTTGCTCTGAAATAACACCTCAGCATTGAACACTTTTCAAATGCCCTGTACAAGTCAAAACTGAAATGTTGTCAGTTGGGCAATGAGGCATAAAATGATTACAATGCAAATTTGGCATCCAAACAATTTCAGAAGCTATGCAATTCTCATTAAAAAAAAAGAAAAAAGAATTACGTTTCCAATTGTAATGCAAATTGTATGCTATGGCCTTGGGAAAGAGTATCTGAATGTGATTGACATCACTGCAGTCCAACATTTACTGAAATAATCCATGCAGTTAATTCATGGCCTGGCTGATATTAATTTACAAAAACAAACTGCCATTTTTCATAATGATGGGGAGCTTACAGTTTACCCTCAGACTGGACTACTATGTACCATGTGGTGAAGCCACCTTATTGACTATGACACAGAAGAAAACATTAGTACCTTTGCTCTTATGAACTCCAGAGTGGTGCACAGCCCCCTTAAGGAGGTTTGAACCCAATTAGTTCTGCCATTGGCTTTGGAAATATAGTACAGTCAAGAGATACGCTCTACAGCACAAACGACACACAGAGAGAAACAACAAAAGAAAGAAAAAAAGAAAAGAAACAACACAAACCTACTTAGATCAAGTTATTGGATAAAAGGCAACACACTGTGAACACTTGTACATCCAAAGTTAATAAGGGTCAAACTTGTTTTTCTTTTCAGTCAGGTCGAAGAACAAAGACAGTTTTAGATGACATGCCTTGAAAGAGAAACGTGTTATGACTGCAGAGAAAAAGGCATAGAAATCCTAACTGTACCCCATTGCATGTCTCGACTGCTCAATTAAAACATCGTCATTCACATCTATACCCAGAAGACACCATCCTGTCCCATGATTTAGCAAAGGCTATGATTGCCAAGGTGCCTTTTCAAGGCTACATTGACGCAACGACAGATTTTGGTGCTGTCAAAAACAAAAGGAACTATAACAATGCACGAGAGTTTAGGTGCTGCAAAAACACTTGAATCACACTGGAAGGATTCCCTAGGTGTTTTCAAACGTTTACACAAGTTTTAAGTTCATACAGGTTAACGCTATATGGTCTCAAAATATATCCAGTACAACAAAAACAGTGGTCTTTAAAAGCAGGTGTGTTCACCAGACCATGGGGCAGAACAGCTTAAATATTCAAGATAAAATAGGAAATATGGAGAGAGGAGCGTTTAGCACCTATATTCAGTTGGCCAAAGTTATAGTACCTGTCAGCGTGCGGCCCAGTTACGTAACACAAAGCTTGGCACCAAACACCATACTGCGGTATTAGTAGTGGCAAGAGATCTGGTCGGGTTGAAAGCAAGATCTGTGTTCTGGCAGGCCAACTCACAAGATCAAAAAAAGTAGTATTTTGTCCAGGACATATTCAAGGAGAGGCTCAAAGCATTAAGCTGATGCAGAGCCTTCACCCACAACCAGGCGGCACAATTGCATGCTGGGAAGATAAGCCCCTTACCTAGCACCTGCTCTTCGCTGGGGCCTCCTGAAGTGCGTTACCCGTGGGGAGATAATAAATTGGGAGAGCTTTTACAGTTCAAAACAGAGTCTATAGGAAAAGAGAAATCCTTCAGATGAGTTCAAGAAAAACAATCCATCGATGGCCGTATGCCGTTTTCCTCAAATTTCCATAAGCAGCTTACTTAATCAAAACATTGTTTGTAGGCAATTAACACAGAAATTAAATATTAATAAATATGAACAGCAAAAGTAGAACCAAAACTTTTTAAGGTCTGGATTTCGTTGAAAAACGTGAGACTATTGTTTTCAACTGCATCACTTTCGACAAATAGCTCCCTAATCCACCTCCAAAGACCTGTATATCGTTGTGTATAACGCAATTTGGCTCATTCGATTTAACGTTAACGCAATGATCGTTTTCTACAGGAAACCGCTCGCCAAGTAACTTAATCAGGCAATGATAGATGACAGAAATAAAGGTGATTTTAGACTTTTGTATGACAACTACCCATACATTTTGTGGAGCTCAAATTCAGCTCACGTAAGGTTGATCACCCACTTTCCACAATCGCATTTCTAATTTGAGCTAATAAACGTTATAGCGGGACAACTGTAATCATCAAGTTTCACCATTTTACTATCGTCGAATTGAATGAAAACTAAAACTTCACATCTGCTCGTCATTTAAGATGAATATCATGCAATCTAATTGGGAAGGTAACGTTAACGTTACCTAAAAACATGAGTGGCCTAGTTGTGGAACCATCGCTACCCTGGCTGCTAGTATTACAGGACATTTGAAAGAAAGTTATTCTGAAAAATACAACAAATTTGGTGCTCGTGCAAAGTTAGCAAGTTAACTTTATTAAACTAGTTTCAGCAATGACTAATGTAACGCTACGCGCGGAGAACCAGCTTGTTCTCCAGAACAAAGTAGTCAGTCAAAAATGAGCTAACGTTAACATGGGGAGTTTTTTTTGTTTCAATATAACGTTACACGTCCTGTATCACTACATTGCAAGCGTTATTACAGTCTGCTGGCTAATACAGCTATATATTTGCCCATTCTGTTATTTAACTCAAAATCGCTTTATCCGATGTAACATTTAGGTTTTCACTTCATCTCTCTGGTTAACATCAGCTAGCCACCGAAGCTAGCCATCTACCGGATTAGCGTAACGCAGAGATGGGGAGTTTTTTTTCAATTTCCATGTACAACGCTTCTAACTACGGAACACGTCAACTTTCGGCCTGATATCGTTCCTTTGCATTTTACAAACACAAATAGACGACGAGTATGAAACGGAACAGTAAAACAAGGCTGTATAAACATTTTATTTACCGCAGTCACTGCCACCGCCATGAAGCACACCGTCTCGCGCACAAGGCCACACCGATGAAGACTACGAAGAATCGCGAGATTTCCCTCACTGAAACGTAAAGAGTCCCATTGCTATCGAGATATCGCGAGCTTTCCATGTGGGCCTGCGCTCTTCGCTTCTTCTTCGTGCTCGCGAGAATTGCTATCAATGAATCGAAATCCTAGGGCTTCTCGTCTTGCGCCAGCTAATGTTGGCGCTTAACAAAATTTGAAATTTTGTTTAGGTTTTACGAGATTTACTCTAACGTTATGCGTTTATGTTCATAATATGATGCCTTCTTGAAATGCATTCACGAAGCATTTTGTGATTCCCCCACTTTAAGTTGAAATGTGCATGGTATTAGCATAGCCATGTAGTACAGTAATGGATGAATTAACTAAAGCCTAGTCTAGACCAGACGCGTTTTAGCTGCGTTTTGTAGACGTCCGTCTCTCGGAACAGAAACGCTCTCATTTTAATCTATGTAGCTGTCTGCACCGGCTCTGTGCAGGCTCGCGTCTGACGAACGTAAAGCGACCCGAATCGTTTATTTACGCTTCAAGTCTATTTTTCCGACAATACGCGCGTAAAACGCGAGGTTGAGGCCAAATAAAAAGGCACTTAATACATGTCAAACTTCGGGTTGTTGTCATTTTATCATTGTAATCATGAAACTTTTATCATATTAGCTGATTATCTGACCTTGTTCTTTGTTTTCATTTTTTCCGATGGCATGTTTTCTCCCGGTTTATTCAGCCTATTTATTCTGTATTGTGTAAAGAGTTTTGAAAAGTGGTATACAAATAAAGTTTTTATTATTATTGTATATGATTATCAGAGCCTATATGACTATCTGGGGAAAACATTGTTTATTGTGGTTCATCATCTAGCGGTGAAAACGCACCTCTTTTGCACAGTTTGCTGAAAGCAGCAACCTGAAATGCGCGGGCAATACGGAAGCTGTATACAGTCGCTTCCGGGACGCGTTAACGCTGTCGTTACGCGAGCGCGACTTGACGGCTGCGGTTTAGACTAGGGGGTCATGGTGGTTGTTTTTCCAATTCTACAGTGGGAGTGAAAAGTCTTCACGCTATTTAACATTTTCTTTTACATTTTGTCAGGACAGTTTTAAAGAATAATTAATATTTAGAATATATGCTACCTACTCTATAATGTCACAGGAAAACGTATAAAGTAAAAAATTATAAATAAAAACAAATTAATGAATTGGCTAAGTAGACCACCTCTACTGCACATATAAATTAGCTGAAACAGGTGATCAAAGATGCACAATTAGTTGAATGATCTCTGTGTGTAATAGTAGGCCTACAGATGATTTAAAAAATAAATAAATACATATGTGTCTGTGAGATCTCTTAGTAGTGGTGAATTTTAAGCAAAGATTCAAGAATGAAGACCAAGGAGGTTTCAGATGAACACAGGGGTAAAGTTGTAGAAGCGCAAGTCAATCATTAAGAAATTGATAGATGCATCATACAACCCAACACTGCCTGGATCAGTGGCACTGCTCCTTACCATATTCAGACAGTGGCTGTGTACAAATCAACCCTTGATCAAGTCATCAAGGGTCTCAGGTATCAAACGAGCCTCAAACCATCACTTTAAGGGTTTCTCCTCCTGACTTATTTTTCCATAGATTTCAATAGGAAAATGAGTCAGGAGCAAGACACAGCTTTCCATTTTATTCCTCTTTTAGAGTCTAAATTAGGATGAATTGATAGGTTGACTAGTACATAGGCTTTAGTTATGAGCAGTGCACCTAACGTAAAGCTGGTTTCTGCAGTATTTGATGTCAGGTGGCAGTCCATTACACTCACCAGGCTCCTATGGTACAGATTACTACCATAGGAAGTACAGATGAAATGCTGGCTGACGTACAGTGATGGGCATGCATGGCGTGTCATCTATGAGTTGCCAAAAAGAAAGGCTTGATTTTTTTTTTGTTGGTAAAATTACATCATTCATGAGAATTCACTGATGGAGGAATTTACATTACATTACACTGGATATGCATTTCAAAAGTGGAATTGTAAGGTTTTACCCTTCATCTCTATTGCCAAGAAGCTCAGAGATCCAGTTGTCTTCTGCACACATTTCAGCGTGTCAAAATCAAATGGTTTTTGAAGACCCCATTGCCTTTGAATAGATACATACTGGGTTTTCAACAGGGGGTTGAAACCACTGGAATACATCATTGCCTTTTCACAGTGGACCAGTCTTTCAGTTTTTTTTTTGGTCACATGTAAGCTCAAGAAACCTTGTTCAGGAAGAAACAGACGACAACAAAAAAGGCAGCACACATTTCTAAAAGTCCTTTTTCCTTGTTACTACTTTATTTTAATTATTGTCATCAATATTATTATTATAGTACAGTATTTTACATGAGGACAAACTAACAAGGCAAGGCCGAGGTCATGACACATTCGATCATAGACATTCTCCAACAGGCAGACGGATGGCTGTTGGGACGGCTGCAGGATTCATTCGATCGTTTTTACGAGTACAGTACGTTCCTTCCTCTCTTCCAAGCACCTGCTGTCACAGCTCCTCTCTCGGCTGCTGAGGCGTTTCTCCACGCGGTAATCTGATGACTATGAGACCATGAAGGGGAGAATCTCATATAGTGTTCTCTTGGTGGTGGTGATGTAGCATTGTAAGAAGTGACTGTTATAAATGAGTCTGGAGAAGAGGAAGCATGGCTGGGTGGTATACGGAGGCCCTTGAGGCGGGGGTGGGGGGGGCTGGCCGGGCTTTGCGAATCGATTTATTAGCGTGTGTGTGATGTGGCACAACATGCAGTCATGCCTGTAAGGTTACAGTCAGTAAACACTTGTTTAAATAGTAATCATATAATCGACACTGGCATAACATCATGCAGGTGCATCAGTGGGAACCAAAAAAGTCTCTTGGAAAACTTGCAGAAATAAAAATGTAGTTTTTTTAATAAGCATTAGCAGAAAATGCTTCATAGAATTATATACAGGAGAAGAAAGAGAAAAAAAAGAAGAAAAAAAGAGTAATCTGTATGAACTATAGTTGCATTTATAGGACGGCCCACTGAATATACAGCGATTCACACATTAAGAACAAACAACGGAGCTTCATGTAGGGGTAAGGTATTCCCAAGTTTTTGCTAAATCCCTCAAATCCTCTGCTCATCATTCTCTCTTCAAAATGGCGACCAATCACACTCTGCTTTCCCCACAGGGTTAAGAACAACAGGAGGAGATGGGCCTACTGTGGACATGTAAACATGGGCTGTGTGGGCATTTACAGATTAGTCCGTTTACTGGATAATTTGGCCACGCAGTCTGGTTATCTCAAATTTACCTTCTAAATGACTTCTGTCCCTCAGATGAAAAATAAGACTTACGTCTATGGTTAACCATAGAGCGGTTAAGACGCATCCCATTCCGTGAATGGGCCATTAATGTCCCGTATTTGGAGTCTGGCTTTCCACTGGCCAGTCATAAAAAGCACAGTTAGAAAGCACTGTTAGAGAGTCGCAGTGGACCGTTATGCACTTATTCTTCACTCAAATTACCAAATCACACTGTCATTCTTATGTACGAGTGTGTCTTATGACGCTGTCTTATCATCATAATTAAACCTGTAGTGTGTGTGTGAGTGTGTGTATGTGTGAGTGAGTGTGCCTGTGTGTGTGTGTGTGTGTCTGTGTGTGTGTGTCTGCGAGAAAGAGAGATAGTGTGTGTATGTGTGAGTGTGCCTGTGTGTGCGTGTGTGTGTCTGCGAGAAAGAGAGATAGTGTGTGTATGTGTGAGTGTGCCTGTGTGTGTGTGTGTGTGTCTGCGAGAAAGAGAGAGTGTGTGTGTGTGCCTGTGTTTGTGTGTGTCTGCGAGAAAGAGAGAGTGTGTGTGTGTGTGTGTGTGTGTGTGTGTGTGCGTGCGTGCGTGCGTGCGCGCGCGTGTGTGTGTGTGTGTGTGTGTGTGGGTGTGTGTGTGTGTGCGTGTATGAGAGTGTGTCTGTGTGGGGGGTGCTTAATCCTGCTATTGCTGAAGGTTCTCTCTGGGAGTAAACAGCTCTGGCTCTGTATCTACACCCGCCTGACATGTGGAAGGCCTTGAGGGATGAGGATGGGTATTAGCAACACAGACAGGAAAAGCTCACAAAGGTCATAAATACATTCGGTCCTCATAGAGGCACTTGCCCCATGGTCTGTCAGAGTGTTCCTTTTAAAGCCGCCATAGCAACCAGCTGAAAACCAACAGCCTGATGATCACGGGGCTCATCCCATTACAATGAATGGACACTATTTCATGGAGGCTTGCAGTCCATTTCAATCTCAAACTCTTTGCGTTCAATTAAGACTTTCGAGGAAAAAAGAAAACGGTATAAAAGAGAGCAAAACACAACAAAATGTTTCTTTTTTAGATGCCTACGGGACATACGAAGGCACTCGTGCATCATGAGCTCGACTGAATGAATGACGGACTGACTACACATGCGAAACCTTAACCAAAAAAGACAGCATACCTATTTTTCTGAATTCGCCTGACGGGGGAAGCTTATACAATTATAAGATTATTTATCCATGTACTTTTTTTTTTTCACTAGCTTGACAGCTGATATGACAAACACGCATATTGTACTGCTTAGACAAATTTGAAGATTATGACCTGAATTCTGATATCTGAAAATTCTTAATTCTGGAAAGTTAGAAGAATTCTGAATTCTTGAAAGTAAAATCATTTTAGCAGTGACAAGTGGCGATACCTAACAAACTAAAATTTTGTCAGACAAATTTTGAATGTTAAATTAGCAAACCAGTATGTCCAAAATCAGGAGTTGAACTAAAACCACAGATATCAAGAAGGTATAGACTTTCTCTAATCTCTAAGTATTGGATTTTTGAGACTCTCCAATTTCCTGTTGCACTACAGATGTGCGTCTTTCAAAACCTTCCTCCTGCAGTGAGCCTTTTAGACAAACCGTGACTCTGCCTTTATGTAATATGGCATTGAGGAAGAGGCACATTCATAAATGCAGAAAAGAAGCACGTCCAGACAAAATCAAGAGGGCTTAAGTACATTGGAATCCTGATGACTGCAGCACTGTGGGAAGGCTGAGCTCGGTCAGTCCTCCCACAGGAAGCTGGCTGTGATGCAGGGGTCCTGAGGCCTGGGTCCCTCCATCATGTTCCGTGGCCCGTTCTGATTGGCTGAAAGCCAAGCACTGTTTTTCTCCCCTCCTCCACCATGAACTTCCCAAAATCTGAGTTCGTCAGCCCCCCCCAGCAGTCCTGACACGCAAATCCTCCTTATTGTGGGCTGTGGCACTCGTGCCCTCCCGTTCCTATGCCCTGGCGGCGGTGGGAGGGTGGGGGGGGGGGGGGGGGGGGCAGTCGTACAGGCGCAGAGTCGGCACATGTTCAGCACAGCCCAGAGGAGCCAGACGCCCCAGCCTGGTGCTTACACATCGCCTCCTCCAGGAAGGCAGTGAGTTTCTCACTGTCCTCCTGTCAAACAGAAAGGGGTGTGAGTGCTATGGAAGAACATACTCGGATCTGGCAGGACCAGGGATCGAACCCCCGAACCTCGGGGCGCAACCGCACTGAAAGCCTGCGCCATTTTACCCTTCATTCGAACGTTGAAATTATTATTTTTTATTTTTAAAAAACCTACTCTTCAAAGGGTTAATTGAGGAGCTATAGCAGATAACTACCATTTATTTTGGATTTGTTCAGAATGCACAATGTATTCAGGGCAGAAATGCAGTTTAGTTGTTATCTTACATCTAACGAACCACAATCATTTTGAAATGTTATTTTTTTTAAATGTTTTTTGGGTTACTCAGGTAACCGGAAGCAGTTTGAGCCTAAAATTCCTCAAAAATCACCAAGCAAATATCTAGATATTGCACAGACATCCAGATATTGCACAGATATCTAGTCACACCTACCTCACTGATAAAGGCGTAGTGCACCAACTCATTGGCCAGGTCCTTTGGACTGTCAGCTGAAACACATACGCACACACACGCGCACACACACACATCAATAATCAAACCAAACAATTTCCAACAATTATTTTTCTCTCACATTTCAAAATTGCCAGTACTGCCAAATGCCTAGCGTGCACAGATGGCTATAATCACACATAATGCGCTTGATATGCAAGGCAGAAACCATGCCACACAGTCAGTTACACTGAAAGAGCTTTATGACATAGAGAGCTTGCTCCGCTCAAGATACAAGAGGCTGACTCACTGAGGATCATTTGAAAAGTATAATTTTATGCTGCGTCAAGATCTTTCTCATTGTGATTGACACAAACAAAACTGAGAGGTAATGAGGAGGTAAATATTTGAAGATTAATTCTTTACACAGCTGTAATACGCCATTTGACCAACAGGTGGCACTGTCCGTCTGGATAAGAGAGAGGGCATTTTCCCTCTCAAAACTATTCAATGAGTTCAACATTCAAATACACCCGAGTGGTTAATCCAGGTCTATTTAAACTAAGTAAAAGGCTACAGCTTGCAGAGACCTGCCATTGTGTGTCCTTTCATCCATCACAGTGTTGTGTGTTCTGTGTTAACACAACACTGTGATAGTCAATAAAAACACATCGACCACAAAAACGCCGGCTGCACATTGGCAATAGACACTATTCTATATCGTAAGTACTGAAAGCACTGGTGTGACAGCCATTTTAAAAAAAAACTGCTTTCTAAAAGCAGTTCCAGGTGATTAAATGCTTTGGCATTTATGTGCGAGAGGATGCCAGGACACCCACAGGCCAAACAGCATTGCAGGGATGTTGCGCTAAAATTGACATTTTGTTGTCAGCGGGAGGCAGCGAGGGCGTTTTTTTTCCCCGGGAGGGGCGGGGGAACTCACTGGGCAGGACGTCACAGCTGAGCTGCCGGTGGAGCTTGTCGTCCATCTTCAGGAAGAGAGTGAGCTGCAAAGAGGATGGGATGGGGGGGGGGGGTTCAAAATGGAGCAGGCAGCCACTAGAGTCCACTCCAATATATTCTAATTACTCTTTATTACCAGCGCACCTACAGCCCAGCAGCCCAAAGCGCTGCTAGCACTCAATCCCCGTGACAGCGCGGAAACAAAGCCAATATGGGGGAACATTTGCTGACTCAATCAGATCCCAATGCGATTGTCGTCTACTGCAGCATTTTATATGCATTTGGTCTCATTTTATTCTTATTGATCAGTTAAAATGTGACAGTTAAATACTTGCATGAACCTCTAAAAATAAGAGTTTACCTAAAAAAAGCCCCTGATAAACAACCCCCCAGCCTGGGGAGCTGGGATTGTGTGGATTGACTTACATGTGTTTTGGTTCCATCCTCATTAGACTCCAGATTGCAGTGCATCTGAACAACCTAAGAAAACAACACCGGTACGAAGGTCACACAGGACACTGGCTGAATCTGGAAAAGGTACTTTAGTACTTCAGTACTGCAAGTATATACTGCATGTACAGTACATACTGTACACAGAACTCATTTAATTCCAAGTCTCAGAGATCAATGTTCAGTATGGAGTATATTCATTTATTTACCTGCATAGAGCATTTTTTCAAAACAAGGGAGAGTGCAAACTAGCATCTACTGTATTCTTTGGATTTGTTGTGCAGGCCAGGAATGCCGTACTTACAAAACACAATCAGAACATGAAAAACGCGACCAGAAAATCTAAAAGTCATCCTGTCCCAAGTTTATAGAGCAAAAACACGACCGTTATCAACAAAGCCAGAGTGAACAATTGTTTTCCTAGGGCCCGCAATTAACATACGTACATTCTACATCAGGGATGGGAAACTCCAGGCCTCGCGGGCTGGAGTGTATGCAGGTTCTTTCTGCCACCAGTTACTCTGGCTCGATCAGCTAATTAGTCATATACACCAACTGTGTGCCAAACCCTGGGTGTTTGACTAGCCTGATATGTAAGCGACGGGCACGCTGGACCATTTAAGAACAGTGCTCCTGTACTTCTCACTGCCCGCTCCCGCCCTTTCACGCTCCTGTCTGCAGCCTCATACACACCTTCCTGGTCTCCATCTCCTGGGGCTCTGGAGTGGGGGTCTTCACCGTCTCCATCTGCTCCTGGGACAGCGAGAGAGCGCGCGGGATGGGGTGGGGGCGCTGAGAGGCGAAGTTCATCAGGGGGTAGATTCCATTTCTATGGGAGCAGAGAGGGCGATGAGAAAACAGCGCCACCTGCTGACCGGGATAAAGGCGGCACTTCCTGTCTATTTGTGAAGAGAAGATTTAACTTTATGACCACTCCCATATATTACTATTCATCTCTCATCTATCTATTTGGAATTACTTGCTTATATTTAACAGGTGGAGTATTTGAAGTGAAATTATTTGTTTATAGGTACAGTTTCTGTACCCCCGCATGAACCTTGACCTCTCATAACATTCTGGTTAAAAGTGCAGAAAACCAAAGTCTGCTAAAGTGGGCAGTGTCTTGCAATACAATGCCCAGACTGGCCTGACCCAATCCTGAAGTATACAGCAGGGGGCGCACTTACTTGACATCCTCCAGGAACTTGTCCAGCTCTAGAGGGGAGACGTGGGAATATCTGCACGGAGACAAAAACGAGGGTGAGCGACATCATCGAAAATCAGCACCAGCTTGGGATGGTCTATGCCAGGGGTGGGGAACCTCATCCGCAAAGAGCCGGTGTGGGTGCGGGTTTTTGTTTTAGCCCAGCACTAAGACACCCGATTCTACGTATCAAGGTCTCGATTGAAGACCATGATTAGTTAATTAGTTGAATCAAGTGTCTTAGTACTGGGCTAAAATAAAAACCTGCACCCACACCGGCCCTTTGCGGATGAGGTTCCCCACCCCTGGTCTATGTGATGAGAACAGAGAGTTCCCGCACTCACTTGAGCTGCACCCCTGGCCGGTCGTTGTGCTCGATTTCGGCCATGACGGCATTGGGGTCAAACGATTTGGTCTTCTCCTCCACGCAGTTCTCTGGGAGAAGGTCTGAAATTTTGGAGGGAAGAGGAAGGGGCTTTAGTACAGTGTGGACTGTGATGCCGATATAACCGGGGAAAGAACACGGACACCCTGACACTCACACTGGTTGTTGATTAAGCAGTGGGCGGCCAGCAGCTTGAGGGAGTGCACCTCGAACAGAACCCGGTGGAAAAGCAGGTCGTGAGCTGTGGGTCTCATCTTTGCCTCGGGACGCAGGCAAGACTGGGTGAACTCCTACAGGGAGAGGGACATTTAGAGAGAGAAAGAAAAGAAAGAGAGAAGTAATTTTAGCTATTTCTAGTCCCCCATGTAAAGAGTTTACCTATTTAAGTATTTGTGTCTGATGTTGCTACTTGTCACCTTTGCTTTGCCAGCACTGTGAAATTCCATAACAATAAAACACCTTTAAAGTGAAAGTCGAGTGTGTGGTACTACTTGAAATAAACAAAGTTTATTTACACTATTGCTGTCCCTTTGACTCTGCCACATGGTTGCAGCATTGCCATGAGAATGTAACGAGGTCTTAACCTCGTGGTTTGGTGTTTGTGCATTTCTGCAGAAAAGCTGTTACTCACTCTCATGAGGGGGTCTTCTAGTGACTGTCCGGCGAGGGTAATGACCTCATTGGACACTACAGTATCTCCATTAGCCTGGATTTCCAAGACGGCCATCTACAGAACAGAAAAAAACATCAACAACATCACCACCAATCAATTTTCATTGAGGGTGAAAAGCCACTTTAGTGAATTCACTCATTATTCCTGTGACAGACATATCAAATGACTATAGCAAGCTCCATTCAAATGTGTTCAGAAACAAATGTGGTGGTTTTTCAGCATGGTCCGTGTGAGTCCACCTGCCTGTGTCTGCATGTGTATAATGTGCACTGAGGCTCTTAGCCTTGGTTTGACAATGAGCATCTGTCTGCCTGTGAATTACATGCGTGCTCTCGTTCCATCTAACTGCTTCACGTGTGCTTGCGTTCTATCTAACTGTGCTTCACATGTGCTGGCGTTCTATCTAACTGTGCTTCACGTGTGCTTGCGTTCTATCTAACTGTGCTTCACGTGTGCTTGCGTTCTATCTAACGGTGCTTCACGTGTGCTTGCGTTCTATCTAACTGTGCTTCACGTGTGCTGGCGTTCTATCTAACTGTGCTTCACGTGTGCTTGCGTTCTATCTAACTGTGCTCGTTCCATCTGCCTGTGTTTAATGTGTGCAATTTCTCTCTGCCTGTGTGTGTGTGTGCGATTTCTCTCTGCCTGTGTGTGTGTGATTTCTCTCTGCCTGTGTGTGTGTGTGATTTCTCTCTGCCTGTGTGTGTGTGTGATTTCTCTCTGCCTGTGTGTATGTGTGATTTCTCCCTGCCTGTGTGTGTGTGCGCGATTTCTCTCTGCCTGTGTTTAATGCGTGTGATTTCTCCTTGCCTGTGTGTGTGTTTCTGTGTGCGGTGAGGTTTGACAGGGGCCTTACCTCCAGGGCACAGATCCCGAAGGAAAAGATGTCGATGGCGTAGTCATCTTCAGCCACTGGAGAGAGGGAAACAGAAAAACAAACAGTGAGAGAGAGTGCAAGAGGGAGAGGAGGTGAGAGACAGTGAGAGAGAAGGGGAGAAAGAGTAAGAGAGAGAGAGAAAGAGTGTGCAAGAGAGAGAGAAAAAGAGAGGGATAGAAAGTGAGTGAGAGTGAGAGAGAAAGAGAATAGGGGAGCAGAAATGTACTAACTGGTCTCTCTGACCCCATACACAGGCATTTGAGGTCACCACATTGAAAAGAACAGACGGACGGATACTCACAGCCGTATTCTGGAGCAAAGAAGTGCAGGTTCCTCTGCTCGTCCCGATGGTGTCGCACTTTGCCGTGGACGGCCTCCGGGAACACTGGGTAGAAAGAAGCAGAGACTGCTGGGTAAACAGCGGCCTTATCTTTCTGCAGCGCGTAACACGCTGAATGTAGTGAAGCAGACTTGCAGAGCCATTTTCACAAGAATGCACTGCAGAGCATGTACTAATTAAAAAAAGACCGTTAAGACCGCATTTTCAGAAATCTTAGCACGGAGGAAAATAAGATATTTGGCTGACCAAAGTCAGTGGTTAACATAAAAACCTTGACAGAGAAAGACACACTTTCTCTGACACATCCGCACAGATGCTTCATTGTACACAGAAAGAGAAAAACCTGCTACTACACACACATACCCACCAGTAACACAAAGATATATGCAGACACCAAAAGACACATACACAGAAATTCACATCATGATATAAGTTTTAATTTGAAAATGAAAGCGTAACAGCGTGTCCCAAATCGCGCACAGGCATAAACCCCAAACTGTTCTGCTCGTTCACACTGAGTCCAGTGGCAAACCTGTAACTTGATTTCATTCACGGCTCTAAAGGAGCCGTTCTCTTGTCTGTGACCTCTGGCTCTGATAAGCTGCACTGTGGAGAACGTGCATGGAACACATGATGCAAGCGAGCGGTTTCTTACCGTTTACAAACAGCCTGTGCCACACTGCAGGGAGAATCAGAGAGACAACCGTTAAACCGTTACTGGGTAATACAAAGTATTAAAGTATTCCATGTTGACAGGTATGAGAATTATTTACAAGCACAGAGACAGCAAAATTCTCACCACCATCCCAGTTCTCAGTTTACTCTCAGATGGAATTGGTTTCAGTTTTAAAACTAACAAGAGCATTTAGCAGCAACAAGTGGCTGTTCTACGGATATTCAGCTTCCTCTAAAATGTGTTAGTCAGACCAAGAAAGTTAGAGCGTATTGATTGGCGCACCTGAACCAATCTTGATGAGCCCGTTGTGCTGGATGAAGATGTTGTCACAGGTGAGGTTGCCGTGGATGATGGGCGGATCACAGGAGTGGAGGTAACTGGGGGACGACGGTCAAAAGCACGATTTACAAGATTCTGACATTGAAATTAAGCAAAAAAATGTTCTTTACATAGCCAAGCTTCAAATGTCCTCACACAAATAACACTGTTTTGCCTCAAACATTAAGTAGATTAATATACTGACAATGTTGAAACAATGCTATAGACTCAGAACTGATATTTGGCATTCAAAAATTGGCAAAGAAAAAAAAGAATAGCTTGTTAAAACACCAGTAATACATACGTTTAACCACCCACATGGAAAATTTCACCCTTTGTAATCCAAAAAAAACTAAAAAAGCAAACGTGAGTAAGCATAATCATAACAATCTACACTCATTATTTCCCTGTAGTAAACCTGACATTTCCAGGTAAATTAACATTTTTTATTTTAAACATTTTTTTAACGTTTTATTCTGATTCAGCTTAATACTGGAGATATACATTATGTGTACAAAATATACATTATGTGAGATGTGAGATACATTATTTAGCTTATTCCACTCCATCAGCTAAAGAACAAAATGTATTCTATCATGCCTTTTGAAAGAGGGCACACAGAGTTACGAGGCGATGCTGGTTTAAAACGGTAGCGTTGTGAGACGTCACAGGGGCCGTTTCCATACATGTCCTGCAGCAGTTTCATATCACATCTGTCATGTTGAGTAAAAAGGCTCCGCGAAGGTTACCGACTCGCTCTGACAGCGAACGCAGCCCGAAGGAAACATCTCTCAAGCGCTCTCCATCTCTTTTATTTTCTCCCCGTCTGTCCCATTCTATGCACACACGCACGCACAAACAAATCCACACACACACACGGAAACACACACACATATGCACACACATTCACATAAATACACATACACACACACGCACACACTCACACACATTGAAGTTCAGTGATTATGCGATTTTCCCCAGGGGTGGTTCACGTTTAATTTTTAAACTGTGGTCTATGTCCCCAGGGCCGCAGTGCTCCAGCGCTACATGAAACTTGTTTTACGCCAGTGACTGAGGAAAGTTCTGGATTGCCAGGGAATTCTCTTAAATTTCACTCCAATTTTCTAAGGCAATGCACTACCAGTGAAAACCTCACCAGATAGCAGCTAGCGCAATAATATGTCCACAGTCTCCTGAGTTTTCTGGAACAGAATCTTCACTGTGGTAGCTATGGCTAATTCAGCGTTACTAGTGAATCATCAGCCATTCAATCCCGGAGTGTAACCGTGGACTTGAAAGGCCCGGAGAGGGCGTGGTCGTGGGTGTGTCTCTTACCTGAGGGCAGAGAGAATTTGTGTGCACCACCTTTTCCACGCCTGGAACAGGAGACGGATACACAGTGAGTGGCAGGACCATACATGCCATATACAGGTGCAGCTCAAAAAATTTGAATATCGTGAAAAAGTATATTTTTTGTCACTCATTTCAGAAAGTGAAACTCATATATTATATAGATTCATTACACATAGAGTGAAATATTTCAAGCCTTTATTTTTTGTAATTTTGATGATTATGGCTTATAGCTAATGAAAACCCAAATTCAGTGCCCAAATTAGAATATTGTGAAAAAGTTCAATATTGAAAACTCATGGTGTCACACTCTAATCAGCTAATTAACTCAAAACACCTGCAAAGGTTTCCTGAGCCTTTAAATGGTCTCTCAGTCTGGTTCAGTAGGCTACACAATCATGGGGAAGACTGCTGACTTGACAGATGTCCAGAAGACAGTCATTGACACCCTCCACAAAGAGGGTAAGCCACAAAAGGTCATTGCTAAAGAAGCTGGTTGTTCACAGAGTGCTGTATCCAAGCATATTCATAGAAAGTTTAGTGGAAGGAAAAAGTGTGGTAGAAAAAGGTGCACAAGCAACAGGGATAACCGCAGCCTTGAGAGGATTGTCAAGCAAAATCCATTTAAGAATTTGGGGGAGCTTCACAAGGAGTGGACTGAGGCTGGAGTCAGTGCATCAAGAGCCACCACGCACAGACGAATCCAGGACATGGGCTACAAATGTCGCATTTCTCGTGTCAAGCCACTCCTGAGCCAGAGACAACGTCAGAAGCGTCTTACCTGGGCTAAGGAGAAAAAGAACTGGACTGTTGCTCAGTGGTCCAAAGTCCTCTTTTCAGATGAAAGTAAATTTTGCATTTCATTTGGAAATCAAGGTCCCAGAGTCTGGAGGAAGAGTGGAGAGGCACAGAATCCACGTTGCTTGAAGTCCAGTGTTAAGTTTCCACAGTCAGTGATGATTTGGGGTGCCATGTCCACTGTGTTTTCTGAAGTCCACAGTCAATGCAGCCATCTACCAGGAAATTTTAGAGCACTTCATGCTTCCATCTGCTGACAAGCTTTATGGAGATGCTGATTTCATTTTCCAGCAGGACTTGGCACCTGCCCACACTGCCAAAAGTACCAAAAGCTGGTTCAATGACCATGGTATTACTGTGCTTGATTGGCCAGCAAACTCACCTGACCTGAACCCCATAGAGAATCTATGGGGTATTGTCAAGAGGAAGATGAGAGACACCAGACCCAACAATGCAGATGACCTGAAGGCCGCTATCAAAGCAACCTGGGCTTCCATTACACCTCAGCAGTGCCACAGGCTGATCGCCTCCATGCCACGCCACATTGATGCAGTAATTCATGCAAAAGGAGCCCCAACCAAGTATTGAGTGCATAGAAATGAACATACTTTTCAGAAGGCTGACATTTCTGTTTAAAATATCCTTTTTTATTGATCTTATGTAATATTCTAATTTTCTGAGACACTGAATTTGGGTTTTCATTACAAGAAATAAAGGCTTGAAATATTTCACTCTATGTGTAATGAATCTATATAATATATGAGTTTCAATTTCTGACATGAGTGACAAAAAATATTGAACTTTTTCACGATATTCTAATTTTTTGAACTGCACCTGTACAGTATGTTACAGCCATGATGACAAAACCTTTGCTCATCATCCACAGATATAAAACATACATTCTCACAGCTGATGGAATGACTGCATCACTCAGCTGGTGAACTGGATTGTGGAGTGAAAAGACACGTCATGCCAGACTGGCTTACAAACATGACCGCATTCCGTTACACAGAATAAACAGCCGTTTCAAAAATCTGTGGACATTGCAAAACTACAGGTCTAGTTTTAAGAACCCTATACAAGGTAAAATGGCCAGTGTTAATTCAACTCTTACTGAGTTTATGAGTCCACTCTGAAAGAGTTGATTTAACACTGAACATTTTACAGTGTACACTGCGGTACACTTTGATTTAGTTCAGTCTTGATAAGCAAAGCTTTTTAACAGCTGTTTATAGCACTCAGAATTATTTAGAGTCGGACAGAAGTAATTAGCCAAAGACACCCTTCATGTACAAGGTATCCTGCACAAATGTAGTGTAGTACATTTTCAGTTGGGAATGTCTAAACCTAGTATTTCCAAGCCAAGATATTTGTGTAAAACAGGAAAGACACATCAACACAAAGGAAAACCCTGCAAGTAGGTCAGTATCACAGATTAGCCATCCCATATCTTCAGAAAACTCTCTTCAGTGCCTGTGCAATATTTACAGTCAACACCAGGTGGTGCTGTGTGTATGTATATGTCCACTGTAAAGAAAATCCTGTTAAATTTGTAAGTAGTTTGAAAGTTGCAGTATCGACAGTATCGTAAACATATAAATTACATGCTCATAAAAAATAAATGTATTGCAGGTCAATGCAGATTTTATATGTTACAATATTGATAGTTTAACTCTTAAATTACCTTCACATTCATGGTCTTATGGTTTTTCTTGGTTTTCTTCAGGAATTGCTTGAGGCTGCCTGATGACATGTACTCTGTGATGAAGATCACCTGCAGTAAATTGAAGACAAAGTCAGAGATTCAGGAAAAGAGCGAGAGGAAGAAGAAGATGGGGGGGGGGGCTCCATAGGGTGATGGACAATCGCCCATTACGTCACCCAGGGTATGGAAGGGTTCAGTGGGTTAGAGATGCGTGTTCATCGACTGGATGCAAAAAAACGCATAGAAAGGTCTTCCTGCGACTCCACTCTGTAAGCTTAGCTGTAGCCTGCGGTGTGAAAAGAAGCAGCTGGCGACACCATGTGTTTTGGAAGAGAACCACGGATGTCTACACTCTCCTTAATTGGCAATGGGGTTTGCAGCATGAACAAGTTGGACAAGAAAAGAAAAAAAGTGTGAGGGTGGTGATACTGTGAGCGATGTCAATGTTTGCGTGGACACGTGTGTCATGTTGAAATGGGTGTGTGAGGCATGTCCGGCCACATACCAAGAACAAGAACAAGAACAAGCACACATGCGAGTGTTTGCAGTGACGACAGAGTGTATGTGTGTGCGTGCGGGCCGGCGCCCGGTTGGATGGATCCCGCCTGACACTCACTCGCGCCCGGCTCTCCCGCATGTCCAGCCAGTACTTGTGGAACTTGACGATGTTGGGGTGTTCCACCTGCATCAGGTTCTCGAACATCTCCTTAATCTTGTCCTGAGAGACAAACACAGGCTGCTAACAAACTATCTTTATGAGAGAGTAAATATAGACAGTGTGGCAATAACCATGCAGCAGGTAACAATAGCAAGCTAGATATAACGTAACGTAATATAATCGTAACATTAGGCTATTGTTAGATATACATTTCAAGACAAGTTAGACATACAGTGCCCTCCACTATTATTGGAACACCAGGTAAAGATGAGTAAAAAGGGTTATATAATATTCACCGTTTGGAGAATTAGCTTAATCTCACATTGAAAAAATGAGACAAATCCAACCTTTAATTTAAGTAAATTTATTCTGAGAAAAAAAAATCCATCATCAAGAAATAATTATTTTTAACAAAACCATGTGTGCCACAATTATTGGCACACCTGCATTTATATATAGAATAAAATAATAATTTCTAATATTTGGTCGCTGTAAGTCATCAAGGGTCTGAGATATCAAACGAGCCTGAAACCATCACTCTGCTGCCAGATATGCAGTAGATATGGATGGATCACTTTAAAGGTTGTTTCTCCTGACAAATTTTCCAATTGAACTCTATGGACAAATAAGTCAGGAGAAGAAACCCTTCAAGGTATCCATCCATATCTACTGCATATCTGGCAGCAGAGTGATGGTTTCAGGCTCGTTTGATATCTCAGACCCTTGATGACTTACAGCCATTTTACCAACTATGCATTCCATACTGTTCCAGCATAATTCACAGCTAAATCTAGTCCCACCCCCCAATTCCCATAGAGATCCATTCAAATGCAGAGACATTATAGTATCGCTTGTAAAAGTACCAGAAAATAAGATATCAAGAGTCTTTTGTATGTTGTTGGGTCACAGACATCAGGAAGTCATGGCATGCAAAGGATATGCGACCAAATATTAGAAATTATTATTTTATTCTATATATAAATGCAGGTGTGCCAATAATTGTGGCACACATGGTTTTGTTCAAAATAATTATTTCTTGATGATGGATTTTTTTTTCTCAGAATAAATTTACTTAAATTAAAGGTTGGATTTGTCTCATTTTTTCAATGTGAGATTAAGCTAATTATCCAAACGGTGAATATTATATAACCCTTTTTACTCATCTTTACCTGGTGTTCCAATAATAGTGGAGGGCACTGTACATGATGGTAGGCTTACTAGGCTACAAGTTGGGTAAATTATGGTTGCTACCAGGTGGATAGCCAGCCTATAAATTATGGTAAGCTAGCTAATAGCCTAGTAGATGCTAGGTAGGCGATTCCTAGCATTAGATAAACCTTTGCATGATTAAGAAAGCAACCTTGAAAAAAATAATTTCATTACTGTTCTCAAAATACTGTACAAATGGTGTGTGTGTGTGTGTGTGTGTGTGTGTGTGTGTGTGTGTGTGTGCTTCATAACTGGTAACTAGTGTGCACTGGGGCCCGTCGTAACTGCCTTATGCCACTGGAGAGAGGACAACCAGTTTAGTGATGATAAGCCAACTGGGCTTGTTGGCATGAACTGTGCAACTCAGAGGTTGCCAGTTCATGCCAGGTGGGGCACAGATGTTGTACTGTTGGGCAAGGTACTGAACCCACTTCAATAACTATCCAGTAACATAAAAGGATGGTATGTGCAATTACAAGCTGTGTTGCTCTTGGTCAGCATGTTTGTGAAGTAAATAAAAAATAGAATATGCTTGAAGGCTGTTAACAGAGACCACCTGTATGGGGCATACCTGGAAATGATCAATTTTACCTTCACAAGTCCACTTGAAAAATGAGACAGATCCAACGAAACAGAGCACCAGTCAATCTCATGGGGCATTTTATCACAGAGAAGGACAGCAGTGATAAATTAATGTAAAAATGCAGCAAAATATTTAAATCTCCTTACCTCAAGGGCCTTGAAGACCTTCTTGTCAGAAAACTGAATTTCGTTCCACACCACCTCCACCCCCTCCTCTGTGTCCATGGCCAGGGAGGCGCTCTCAATGCCTGGGACATTACCCTGGCTCAGCTGCAGGGGACGACAGACAGACAGACAGACAGACAGAGACAGAGAGAGAGACAGAGCGAGAGCGAGAGCGAGAGAGAGAGAGACAGAGAGAGAGACAGAGCGAGAGACAGAGCGAGAGAGAGAGAGAGAGAGAATTTACATTAGTGTGGCACACTATGTCTGCTCAATGAACTGGTGATTGGAAAGAAGAGAGTAGAGCAAGACAGACGCACAAACGTGCAAACTCACACACTCAGGTTCACATAAAACACACACTAATGCATGCTCTCGCACACAAAAGCACACACACATGCGCTCACACAAACACATGTTCTCTCACACACATGCACACACACACACACACACACACACACACACATGCGCACACACATGCGCGCGCACACACACACACACACACACTAACGCATGCTCTCTCACACACAAGCACACGCACACACACACACACACACACCCAGATGAGGTCACAAAAAACAGAATCAGTGACACAGAGGTAGGTGTGGGGGTTCAGGTCTGGTACAGAGGGGCGGGGTGGGGTGGGGGGGTGACCAGAGCAGATAGAGACATTGTGAGAACTGCGGGGGTTAGCTCAGGTTCATCTTTGCCCTGAACCGTCATCTCTATGTCACCCACGAAGACGTCAGAATAACTCACACTCACACTCCTATGCAACAGAAATAACTCATCCCATAAACACGGGGGGGAACTACAGTTGCATTGTGGGAGCTACTTTTTGGGATAAGCACAAACACATCTGAACGCACTGACAATTGTTGCGAAATTAGTCTCTTCTCGTCCCGGCCTTGTTTTTGCGCACTTTTGAAGAGAACAAAGGACACATGTCTTCCTGACGTGAAAGCAGACTTGTGACTTAAAAGACGATATTCAAAGTCAGTTTTTTTTTCAAATTATTTCCCACAGGCCATTTTTTTTATCCCAGCGACAGCCAAACTCTGTACTGTTCATTAAGTTCTTTCTGTTCTTTAAGCAACAAAAAAACGCCCTCTCTTGCGCAAGGTGGCAAACCATTTTGGCAGGACAACAATATAAGCATTGAGCACGCTGCTCGAGCGGTAAAACGCTGGTGGCGCAAAACAAAACAAAAAAACACGAATAAAACCAGCCGCCCGCGTTAGAGGGAAACAGACGCCAGAACCTTTTAATACAGCTCATCTCCTCCTACCACAGGCTGAGCATAAACAGCAAGCCGCCTCCTGCTGACTCCAATTACCTAAAGTCCCCCCAGAGCTCCCCCCCCCCCAAGTCTCTGCACAATCTTATACTCCCAGTTGATTGAAAGCCCCTTTTCTTTTTAACTTCCTGGCTGTGACCACCCCTCTTTTTTTGGTGTACGTTTTGGAGAACGCTCCACTGTTTACGTTTTTGCTTTTAATGTTTCCCCACCGAGAGGCCTTATGTAACCCTGTACCACCACCCCCTCTTCTGTTTTCTTTTTCGATTGAGGGGCGTGTGAGGGAAGGGTTGAGTTGGCTGAGGGGGGGGGGGGGGGGGGGTTTCTTGCCAGGAAAGGGGTGAGAGGTGGGGTGTGCGTCAGGGGCATTTTACAGAGGTGGAATGAGAATTCTGATATATCCATCCCACTAGGTTTGTGCTGCTCGCCCAGTAGCGGAGATCTCAGCCAGATTACCAGAGAATAAACATCACAGCCCTTTACCAGCAGAGACACTTAAGGCTCTGTGCCAAAGCTAAGAGTGTGCGCAGCACATTTATCTACAGTGCCCAGGAGGACCGTAAAGGCAGCCAGTGCCAAGCTCTTACAACCCCTCTGCATGTTGCGTCAGCGTACGAACGGTGGCGTTGTCCCAACACCACGGCAACAGTGAAGGCACTGTGGAATAGTAAGGAAACAGAAAGGATAAGGCTCAGAAGACTGAGAGCTGTTTTCGTTTTTTGTCGTCAGTTGTTCATCGTCAGTCGGTCTGTGCAAATGAGCCTTATTGTGAGAACTACTCATCCTCTGTTTCTGCCATTATGGCTCCGAGTCTGTTTTGTACGCCATTGCGGCTCCCTGAGTCTGTTTTGTACACCATTGCGGCTCCCTGAGTCTGTTTTGTACGCCATTGCGGCTCCCTGAGTCTGTTTTGTACGCCATTGCGGCTCCCTGAGTCTGTTTTGTACGCCATTGCGGCTCCCTGAGTCTGTTTTGTACGCCATTGCAGCTCCCTGAGTCTGGCGAAGGTGTTCTGCATGTGCAGGACTAAAAGGAAAGTGGCTACATTACAATACATCCAGAGCGACTTACACAACTTTTTTTAGCATTGTTTACATATTATCCATTTATACAGCTGGATATATACCGAAGCGATTCAGGTTAAGTACCTTGCTCAAGGGTACAACGGCAGTGTCCTACCTGCGAATCGAACCTGCAATCTTTCGGTTACAAGGCCAGTTCCTTAACCATTATACTACACTGCCGCTTGGCTACTGGCATCCAAACGCTACAAGATATATTAATGCCCCCCCCATTTCTCCCCGAGCAGAGAACAGGGCGTTGTAAATAAACTCCTACAAAGAGTTTGCTGCAGCGATGCTTTAAACAGACTTGACTTAGAGCCAGACTGCGGGACTGTCACGCTTGGCCCAAACCGGAGGTGGGAGGGTTGCTTTCACACCAGAGGGGGCTACTGCCGCATTCCAGTCACCCTTCGGGGTAACCTCGAAGTCTGGCTGCCATTGCGAGTGTTAAAATGTTCAACAGAACCCGTGAACCCAACGACCCGTGTCTCATTACGAGCTCGTAAACGCGCGAATGTGTTTTGCGATCCCGTTTTTTATTTAATGAGTGTTCAATGGCGTGGAGTGACACCGGGGTGCGCAGTACAGGCTTCCCTGATTCACGACACAGTTATGGGGTGCTAATAAACGCCCCCTCCTGATCCCTACAGGTCTGGATCCCTGTAAGGCGGAAGTACCATCAAAAGGGGGAGACCATTACTCAAACGGCGACACATTAACGGGACACAGTAGCAGGACAGCTTAACAAACAGGCGGAGCGGAAAGGAAAGAGCTGAGGAATCGTCTCTGTGCTCTCTGCAGTCAACGACACAGATTTAGCAGCCAAATGGCGGTTTATTGGCCCATTTTGCAGCCGTGAGTTTAGTTCACATCTACGGGCTTTAAATAATGCATGATGTGAGCTGTGAATAAAGATGTGGATTCAAAATAAAGTTGTGTGTAAAGTTGATTGTGGCCAATAGACGGGGTACGAAATGCATTTCTAGGCCCAGCTCAACTTCGGGCTCGAATGAGAATGAGCCGTCAATCAGAGCTGCACCAACCCTTCCTTCCACCGCTCACTCAAAAAAGCTCATCATTATCCTTAATTTGACATCTAAACTGGACATATGACTAGTTGTGCTTTATCACATCGCTTGTCTCTGGATACCTTGCATCTTAAACCGTAAAAGGTGTTTATTTTAGAAATTTGAAAGCAACATAAACAGCGTTTATCAGGACACAGGACAACAGCATGTCTATGGCCCTTAAGAGGCTGACTCATGCGTTCTCTGGGAGTTTTGCTTTCTCATAGCCCCAGTCTAGGTGCCTTTGAAGACATTTCATACAGCATTTAATCTCTGTTCAGGAAAAGCATCTGGTGAGATGGCTACGCACACGGACACACACTGCGCCCTATTGCAAATCCCCATCCTCTGACTGATTCGTCTGATAAAGGCTTTATCTTGATCTACCTGAGCAATTCCTCCTTATTGCAACCCATGCATTAGTCATGTATTCTGCTGCTACAAATTTCCTCTTTTACAACGTGAGGCAGATTGCATTGTGATCTGAATGAATATTTGCTCTTCGAGTCAGCTGGGCGCGCACACACGTCCTGTTTGCTTTGTTCGAAGAGCGGTAGCTCTTCGTTTTGAGAAGAAACAGCTCTTGGCTGGCGGCCCAAACAAACGTAACCCGGGCGAAAGCGTTTAGCACAGGTTAGCTGATATGTGTACGGAGCGTGCTGAGTGTGTCCGGATATGCGCTGCTTTGGGGTTTTATTTTCAAGCGCCTGATGGATTTTCCAGAGCGGCACATAAGATATTCATGGTAAATGCTCACAGTTTACTTACATTTTACCTTGCAGAGAACAGCCCCGGTTCATTTATATCATATTGCTGCTTTTTCTGTTAACTTGAAGCTCAGAAATCAACGTAGACCAGCGATACTCAACTCCAGGCCCTGCGGGCCACAGTGTCTGGAAGGTATTTGCTCCAACCATGTGCTACACCACCTGATATCACTAATGAGCGAACTTCCTGACACAAGGAGGTAAAATAATGAGTGAAATCAGGTGGTGTAGCACATGGTTGGAGCAAATACCTGCAGACACTGTGGCCCGCAGGGCCTGGAGTTGAGTAGCACTGATGTAGACCCATAAAAGCAGAAGGTGACGCGCCTGTAATCTCTAACTGTACTTAATAAATAATCAATAATCAATTGGTTAATGGATCAATTAAGCGCTAAGCAACAGCAAACTCAAGCCCAACCTGTGGGTCTCCCCCCACCCATGCTGGAGAAGACCACCAACTTCAGTACCTCGCCCGTCCTTAGTGCACAGAGAAACAGGAAAAAATATAAGAGTCCTAATGCATAACAGTTTTAATCCAGTCCAGATTTTGCGAGGAGCAGGTTAGTTCACTGAGAGGAAACGTTCTGTGGGTGTTGCACTAACCTGAAGCAAGATTACTGAGTTAGCTGGATAACTGCACTGAATAAAACTCGGAACAGCTCCTTTTACTTCAGTCCATGTTCCAGATTTGGGAGGGCTCCGGGCTTTACTCAGTGCAGATATCCAGCTAACTCAGCAATCCTGGGAATAGATTAAACCAGACGTGTCAAACTCGAGTCAGAGGGCCGCAGCGCCTGCAGCTTTTTCTAGTTTTGTTTCAAACACCAGCCAATTTAGGCCTTGTGGGGAAAAAAAAATGTGTGTAGACTCTTTAGCCAATTAATGACATAAATTAGTCACCCAAGTGCTGAAACACACTGAAAACCAGCAAATGCTGCAGCCATCGGGGACTGGAGTCTAACACCCTCGCCTTAAACTGCTGCATTATGGGTGTTATTTTAATCTCAGCAAGAGGCTGGTGGTGTCACTGAGTTGATGCTCCCCAGTGTGAATATGAGGATGATGCCGCTGTGCAGTGTCTGTCTGTGTGAGAGGGATCTTTGTCAGGGCTATGAACTATAAAGGACACCCACGCCATGCATGTGACATCACCGTTTCCCGTCCCAAACATTCTTGCAGCTGACTGAAGCATTCTCGTAACATTGCAAAACGTTCTCGCAACGTTCCCGATGCCAGAGAAGCCCGTTCCGAACGTTACCGGAAGTCAGCTGGGGGTGGCGGGCTTACCCTCTCCCTTTCGCGCACAATGGCGGGCGGAAACGTGACAACGAGCGCTGAAAGGAGGCGACAAGCGGCCCACGTCGAGGAACTGACTGACATACCCAGCCACGCTTCCTAGAAGCGGTATCTGACCCCCCCACCCTCGGCCTTGTGGGAGTGCCAAATGTTTTTTTTATTTAAAAAAAAAAAGGCTTTAGGGCCCGGCAAGAGAAAACAAACGGCGACTTTCAGATCATTTGAGGCTACATTCAAAACATATCAGGCTCTTCAGCTCACTCCCTCTCTACTCAATGGAGCTGCTAGAGAGGGATGGAAAACAAGCACAAGCACGCAACACACTTCCTGTCAGGGTTGGTTATTGGGAAATCAGGCAGGGTACAGATGAGGACCTGTTGCATTTTATTTTATTTTTTTTACTAACCACACCCACAATTTTAATAAAAACCAGGAAGCTCCCCTGGCCTCCCCCCTTTCCCCCCTCAGATTACATAACAGTCTGGATCTAACTGGGTTGAACACACACACTGAGCTATTTTTGGGTGGGGCTACCACACGCTTTTGGCAGGTTCAGGGATTTGAGTAATCAACACGTTCGGCTGCGCAGCTGTACGCCAGCCTGTAACTGACAGAGAGTGACAGCTTCGCTCAATGGGCGCTTTATGAAGCCTAGCTGGCTCCTCGCTAGATCCCTTTGGAAGCTGAGCACATGACACCTTATAATTAAGTCATAATGTCTGATTAAAGATAGTACGGTTAAGACTCTGGCTGATTTCAGGAATCGTTCAAGTCTGAAACGGTATCGCCAACCTTTTCCTGCATCACCACGTACTCCCAGATTTAAACTGTAATTAACTACCCAGACACAAATATGTGCACATTTACCAATGAACAAAATAACAAAGTGCTTCCACAAGCGCCTGAAGTGCATCTCCACAGCTTGTTTGTACACAAACAGGGAGCGTTTCAGGTGACGTGTCACAGCTTTTTTTTCAGAGCCGACGCCCCAAACCACTGCCGCTCCTCACTGCCGAATATAGTAAAAACAACACATGCCCAGCCAAGATGGCACCATTCATGACTGTCTAGCCTGACCTGGCACATTCTGCCCCAGCGTTGCGGGCCGTTGACTCAACGACAGCCAGTTTATTGTGCCATGTGTGTCCTTGGTGGGTAAAGCCTTCCCACCAGAAACACGGCGAGCACCACCTCCTCTACCCCCTGCTCCAGGAAGCTGGGACGCATGGCGCAGGCTACCAGCCTGGATAGGGCTCGCCGAAAGATCCTGATCCGATTAGTCGCTGCGCAAGACCTTCCCGCTTGCACAAGCAGCAGCTCGGGGCAGTGACGAGCCCGACAGCTGCCATCGCCATCCCCACCACATGTGGAACCGGACGAGTTGCGTTTCCGCACTCCGGGGAGCTACCCCAAGTGTTGACGACAACAATCGGCTCCTGTATCCGTGTTTCTCATTCCGCAGGGCACCGTTGACAACGGCAGCGAGCTGAAATGAGTAAATTGGTTCAAGGCAAAACAGGACTGAATGGACTCACTGAAGAGCAAAGTAGAGGATTCTGGGAGTTCAGGCTGAGGTCTGCGCTGAAGGGCGGGTGACTGAGGGCCAGGAGGTCTCTCTTTGATCCTGATATAATGTTAATGAGCCTCAGTGGTGCTGGGGGGTGTAGGGGGTCGGTGAGCACCGATTCAAACTAAAAATGGAAAGTGTGACGGGTGAGCATTTTGAGCTAATGCAGGGATTAGTGTGCAGGCCATCACATAAGGCTTATAGGATAAGTTGCTTGAGATATTCGAATGGCAGCAGCATCCTAAGCAGTAAAAAAAAGATTTAAATGCTGACAGTTTGAACGTAATTAAGAGTCGATAGCTTATATGATTCATGTCTACAACCTAGGGCGAATCATTAGGCAGCAACGAGGAGAGGTATTTTTGGAACTGCAACGTGTAGTAAAGTTACAGTAAATGTCCAACAGTATAAACGGATGATGTGAATAATATGAGCAAAGCAAGGAACAGGAAATCTGGATAAGGGCGTTTCCTGTCAAGGCTTTGTCAGGCCTTCGTTTCTCGCATTGATGACAATAATTGTGTCTCCACTGGCTTTCTTCCATACACCTGACTCCATACTCAAAATCAAGCTCTTTCATGGTCTTCAAGGACTTGTGGGAACTGTGTTTTTCACAGAATTGTGCGCCATCATTCGTTTTATATCTTCCACTTTTTCTCTCTGTTGCCGCCAAAAGTCGCCCTTTGTCTTGTTCATGCTTACCACCAAATTAAGCATCTACGTAGCTGCCTGCTATTTTTGATCTATTATTTCTTCTTAAAACTCCTGGCCAATGAGATCTCTCTACCAACAGGCAAACATCTCCTTTATGTTTTTATTCATTTATAAAACTGAGGGGCTGATTAATTAATGACTTAAACCAATCCAAACACCTGGAAAGCATAACGTGATGATGTAGTTAAAACCGGCTTTTAATTGGGCGGGTCTTGTCACCAATTTCAAAACGTACACATAAAATTGTATTGATTGCTTTGAGTGAGTCATTCGCACAATGGCACACTCAAAGTTCACCGCTTCAAAGTTCACTTGTCCGCTTCATGTAATGTCACCAATTGAACCGACATGGCCCTCTCGCCGTTTCTAGCAACCCATACGACTGATTTCACCAAAATAGCTTCAGTCCATTAGAATGAATGTTACATATCGCCAGGTCAAGAGGAACAGATTTCATATTACGTTGGAAATGTTAATGGCACGCAAGCAATTAAATGAAGCTGTGTTCCTCTTGACCTGGCGATACGTAACATTTGCACTCTTTGAACGGTGAAAATGCTGAGAGCGGCGAGCTGCGCTGTAGCGTTATCCATTATTTACTTGAATAAAGACATCGGAGTAGCCCTGAGGGGCACGGGACCCAGGTGAGCGATACCTACACCGCATTGGCGAAACAAACAGGTCGGTGTGTGAGAGCACAGAGACGGTGTGACGGAAGAAGGTGAGGAACAGTTTGTTATAAAATAACACAGGCAGGAACGGAAAATGGTGTCCACCCTCCCGCCTCCCTCAAGGCTGGATCTGGGGGGGGGGGGCCCAAACTTTGACAATTGACTTTGAATAATCAAAACCAGTAGTGGCAGCAGTCCGATATTTAACCTTTAATTTTAAAGACACGCCCGTTGTCCAGTTATGTGCCTGTGGTCAGACCACAAGAGTGTCTCTTCAATAGAAAATGCAGGCCTAAACTGTATGGCACACACTGTGCCCTGAATAAAAAGTTTCCCCCCTCCTCAAAAACTCTGTCTGCCCCCCCCCACCCAAATCAGAGCAGTGTAGAACCAGGACTGGGCACACTGCCTGGAAACGACAGTCTGGACGGAGAATGCTCAGGCCTGATTTCACGCGTAAGGGAAGCGTGCCACACTCACTTAAGGGGTCGAGGCTTTCTGTAAAAACTTTGCTTCATCCGGCAGTGAAGAAACCCTGTTTCTGAGACCTGTGAGCGCGTTGGAAATGGAGCAGTGGGATTGGAGTCGCCTGTGTACTTATACCAAGAGCCTGTGTACTTAGACTAACACTGCAAAAACAGCTCTGTTTGTTTTAGTCTTGTAATGAGACTTAATCTTGTTTTTTTCTCGCAAGTAGAAAATATGAGTTTGTTTTAAGTAACTTTTTGCTCAACAAGTGAAATTGTTTCACCCCACTGGCAAATCTTGAAATGACTAAAACTCACCTAATTGGCAATAATTTTGTCTTGTTTAGCAAAAAAGTAGTAGAAATAAGATTTTAACTATAAGACTAAAATTGACTTTTTATTAGATTTTTTGGCAGTGTGGCCCCAGCCCCTCAGGAATGGCACCTGGGGAGAGGCAGAGTCATTCCCATATTTGGGATTACTTTTCCGGACTTAAACTCATTCCCAAACCCATCAATTAAGGTCTGAGCTCGGCCTCGGGGTACATCTGACCTCACAAAATTAAAAACGCACGGTTGTCAAAACTACCACAAAAGTCGTCACCGGCGGTGCAAGTCACCTGGCAGGGGTCTGGCGCATCGCGTTAACGCACGGGTCTGGCGCATCGCGTTAACGCACGGGTCTGGCGCATCGCGTTAACGCACGGGTCTGGCGCATCGCGTTAACGCACGCAATGACATATGGCAGAGACCGGACAAGCGAAAGAGAGAGAAAAAAGGAAGGAGCTAGCGCGGAGGGTGACGTAATGCCAGCTGATCTGCAGCGGCTCTGTCCTTGTGGACCACTGTCACGGCGCAAAAAACGGGCGGGCCCCGAGCTTCCGCGAGGACAAAAGGCGCCGTTGTCCCCGCCCCCAGTCTCTCTTGTCCCTGCAGATCGCAGGCTGGTTACTCATCCGTTTCAGACTCGTTAGATCAGAGAAACTGAATCAGAGAGCTCCGGGGAGACGGACATGTCGACACAGAGAATAGGGGGGGGAGAGAAAGAGAACGCTGGCATGCCAACCGTGTCTACCAACAGTCTTTGAAGTTAAAAGCGACTGCCATTGTGTCTTGCTACTTGATCTTATTGGGTTTGACTGGCAGCAGTGGGGTGCAGAAAAGCCTGAGCGTGCAAGGTCATTACCGCGATATAAACCAGACGAGTGACGACGGGTCAATAAGCGCAAAAGATTTCTTTAAAAAGCTCCCTTTTTTAATTAAAAAAATAAACAGCACATTAGCCAAGGAGAAACATTGATTTTCATCAATTGATTTTTGGAGAACATTCCCAAATTGCGATGCAAATTAATTAATGGCTCAAAGCACTTGACAAGAGCAATGGGTTTATAGAATTAGTAATAAGACGGCATAAATATTCATGAAGGAATTTGCGCAGCACACCGGGAATCACCAAGGATAGTCGCCGATGTTAATTTATTCATACGAGAGCGTCTCTAACCACCTGCGTCCTGAGAACTCCTGTGCACTCTGTATTTTCTGCTCGTAGGTGGAAGGCTGTACATAGCGTACTCAAAGGATGTCCTTGTCTGCACCAGCAACCCTTCTCAGACCGTTATATAACGCTCACGATAAATCTCGCCGAAGACTGCGACATAAATCTGAAATATTTCCTGTTCCAGTAAATCAACTTCCTAGTTCTGGAAAAATTATTTTCACAATTACAGACAGTCCCGAAAAAGCATGTGCACTGCTCCAAGCACAACAAACACTTCTATTTACATTCCGCTGTTATTGTTATGTCACGAGTCTCGCATCTTTATTCCACGGCTATGCAGCACATGAGTGAGTCTCAGATGCACTGCAACACTCTAGGTGTGAAATCTCCACTGAAACCTTGCTGTTAAAAATGTGCATGCATTGTTTTGTCAGAGAGAAAAACTCAAACCATGTCAACTGGATATGGTGCTTCAGTTTGGTTAATGCAGTTACAATTTTTTAAGCTACCAAACATAAATCCATGAATACTTTCATTCCAAATACAGCACATGATATTCATACTATTCGGAGCTCCAGGTGAGATACAGAAATGGCGATCTCCAGGGGTGTCTCGGTAGCGTAGCCTGCAGAGCACGATCCACATGCTCACTGCGAGCCGCGACGTCGGCGGTTCGAGTCCGGCCGTGCGACCTTTGTCGCATCTCTCTCCCTCTCTCTCGCTCCCCATTCTTCCTGTCTCGCTACACTGTGCTGTCCAATAAAGCTGAAACAGCCCTAAACAAATATAAATAAATAAAACAAATGGCGATCTCCAGAGCGGTAACGTTGACGAGCCACACATGGACGGCCTGCTGATCGCCTCCTCAGTCCTTCCAGTAGGGGGTGCTGTTTCATGTTTCTGTTAATGAAATGCCCTGTGGATTCATGCCCTCTAGTCTAATGAAGCTCGCTCTAACGCACTACTCGGGCAGGCACGGTGGTGGCACATTGGTGGCACTTTGGTGGTGCGGTGGTTAGCGCTGTCGCCTCACAGCAAGAAGGTCTCGGGTGTGAATCTCGGCCAGGGCCTTTCTGTGTGAAGTTTGCATGTTCTTCCAATGTCCGCATGGGTTTCCTCTGGGTACTCCAGTTTCCTCCCACAACCCAAAGACATGTGCACGTTAGGCTAACTGGGGGGCGTTAGCAGGGCGTTGATGTAAACGAACATGCGTGCTCAGTCAACCCGAACCTGTGTAAATAAAGGTTAAATTAAAAAAATTTAAAACTACTGTCCCCAATCTCAGAGAAGGCCCCAAAGATGCACCTGTCCAGCTCCTGGTGGCTGCTGATGCCCAAGTCGACCACCCAGCCAAAAACCAGCGTGTCTCCCATAATCCCCCAGCGCAGGGCCTATTCTCTGGGAGTGGTTTGGAATGTTTCCTCACACACTGTGGGAATGTACATTATCTGCACATATATGGAGGTAACTCTGCTCTCCCTCCCGGTCCCCTTCCGGCCATCCAGATGTAGAACCTCAGTGCCCCGGGCCTCTGCTTAAGGAGGATTATTCACACACCCGTTCCAATCCTCAGAAAATGCGGATAGTTACGGCGGCGTTAACTGCAGGGGGAAAAGGCCGCTGTGGATGAATTCAGCTAAGGGTGTCCTCATTGCAGTAAGATCTGGGTATTTAACGTCTGGAGAGATCTACAGCCAGGACGCATAGGGCCAGCTCAGCTATGTCCACCACGCTATAATCAGTCTTTTCTCATATTACATCATGTTAGTTTGAAACATCAGCAGCCGTTATATCCATTACTACATTATCACTGCAGTCATGTTTCACCGCTAACTGCGTTTAGGTGTTTTTTTGTTTTGTTTTTAGGTCAGTTTTTTTATGCTTTTTCAGTCGTTTACACGGTTGTGTGACAGTGAAAATAACATATCGATAATTACGGACATGATGTTCTGCTTATAGCTGTACTTTCTGCCTGACTACACTTCCTCCCAGAGCTTCACAGCAGGAAACACGAGTTTGGCTCCAAGCCCCCATGGACAGACCCTTTAACAGCAGGAGCCCTTCAAATAGCAGAGGGAGTGTGTGTGTGTGTGTGTGTGTGTGTGTGTGTGTGTGTGTGTGTGTGTGTGTGTGTGTGTGTGTGTGTGTGTGTGTGTGTGTGTGTGTGTGTGTGTGGGACTGCTTCTCAATTCTAAACTGGCTGTGCTAAATGCTGCATAGCAAATTTCAGTGCTTTTCACAAAACAGATGACATCACAGATCATTAACATCCTTAACTCAACAGCAAGACAGAAACCAGCTTTTTTCTCCGTACTTTTTTTTAATTTATTTTTTATACATACTGCAAAATTTGAAGTACCGCTAAGTATATTTTTCTAGTAAACATAGTTGAAACTGTTTTCAAATGTTTCCGTCAACTTGTGACCATTGTCAAATAAAAAGAGAAAAAACATCGCTCCTTTCTCCCTGCTGATAATATGCATGTGACCTGGGCTCTTGGACTATTTCCCTCTCTAAATGGAAATTACTACAACCCATTCCAAGAGTAGATAAAGGCTTTTACATTAAGAGCTTGCAGAGATAAGTACCTTTAGTGTTCTTCAGAGATCATCAATCTTATTAAGACCTTACAGAGCAAAACAAAATACAGAAAAAGGCAGCTCAAATGATCGTGCAGTCAGACAGCGATTCAAAAATAATGGATAGGAGGCTGGTGTTTTGTGTGGACACTGGACAGTACAGAGTGAAATAAGGGACGGACAGAGGCAGGTCATATCTGGCTCCACTATGTGTAATAAAACAGATTGTGTTTTACACAATCAGGCTGATGACAATACAATATTGACTCAATATAAAATAATTTTTCAGGGTGTCATATCTGAGTATCATTCAATATCAACGACTAAATATGGGACTGTGTGGTTATGTGTACTCTGCGGCGTAAAGGGATCGTTGACCGTATGACACGCTGCTGGTTCAGGCAGTAAAGGGTTAAGCGCCTCTTTGTAGAGGCAGCTTGAGCAGCTGTAGTTTATACTGTGAAGGATCCTTTAATCCTAGGCATGAGAAAATAATATACATGTTTTCAATTTTAACCATGGAAAACAATGACCCCCTCCTTGAGGAAAAATTCCTGGGTAAGTAACGGTTGCTACGCCGAGACTGGATACTACAGCAGAACGACGAGCGCACGCCCACAGTCATGTCACGATCCGTTTAGATCTGTAACCAAACTAATGTACTCAGCATACAGTCCTGCCTTTTCCCCATTAAATACACATCATATCATAGCTTCTCCATTTACTATGTCCTCATTACTTCCCTTTGAATGAGCAGCAGCATCGTGGTGAATATGTTATTACACGTGAAATCTGAGTAGATTGGATTATGTAATCCTCAGAGTATGATCCTCATTCAGCTGCTGGGTCGCTCCGTCTGCACGGCCGGTTACATAACGCTGGCCTCTACTCCACTACAGGAAGTGGGCCCACTATAGGAACGCCGTTAAGCTGGCAGTGGCAGCCTTCTAAAGCCAAAAGGCTATCTGCTGAACTTAACCTTTGCACAACACACAAGCTTTCAGGACAAGCCTTCCGTAATGAGAAGGTAACGACCGTTAAAATATGCTGTCAAAAGTTCTAACTCTTGAATACACAGTATGGAATTACATGTGTGATACCGCATGTTAACGACAAGAAATTCTTTCCACTTTCATGCCTGATTTTATACTTTTTATTTTATTTGCGTGGGAATAAAGGCATGCACATTCATACATGATAGTTGAGACAATCCCCTGTATTTCAAATATTAACTTTTTTGTATATGTGGTATTTTAATAAGATCTAAAAAGTGACTGAGTGCATGAATCAAATTGTGCGCTGAGCATGTGAGTCTATATGTGCTTTCACCCAACATATTCAGACATTCTGTGGACCAATGTGAATACTGACGCTCATGAAAAACCACATTCAAAGGTAAAGGTTTTCACCACTCTCCTTCAGATAAATACATAAAAAAATAAAAAAATCTGGGGTTTTGTGAAGGATGCTCAGTTTACATGTTTTTAAGAAAAATCTGTAAATCAACATGTTTACTGAACGTTTCGTGAGCGTACTGAACGTTTCTGTTTAGCATCGTACCAGTCAAACACTGACAAACACTTCACTCATGAATTAACAGTAATGTCATTCAGCGCCATACGTCCGACCCCCTTGAACACTAGAAATAGAGTTTTACAGGAGATTAGAAACAAGCTGTAACCCAAGTTATTTCTTGTGAATGAGCTTCATGCAAGCACTCTCTAAAAAGAGAGAGCGACTAAGGCCAGAGTTGGAATTTTTCCCCCTCGGCTAAAAAGCTGTACAAACACAGTGTATCGGGGCCCCTGCAGATAGCCAAGCCAATGACAGCTGTTCAGCCAACTGAGGCATTTTAGACAAAAGTTTATGTTCGTGTCGATCTCAGGGGGGATGCAGCTGCAGTTTTGTACACAGGAATTCACATCAGCCTTGCTCCTGGCGACCAATTTTTTTTTTGGCAAGCTGAGCAAGAACCTACTCCTGATACTCAAGCGCAACACAATCGATCCGGTCTTGGGGTTGGCGACAAGCAGAACAGGAATGGGTTAAGGTAATTAAACTGTGAGCTGAAGTTGCATCAGCCAATGGCATCGCTTTTGGGAAGAGGAAGCTGACAGGAAGCTTCAGTACATATCCAACAGCCCAGGCAGTAAAGCCACTCCCCTCAAGCACAAGCAAGCTGCTCGGAGCTTGTTCCTTTTCAAACCAGGGTGAATCAAACTTAAGAATAAAGAAAAGGGAGAAACAATATAGGCTATTAATCAAAAAAGAAAACTGCAGCTGCAGTGCGAACTACCCTTAACTCTCCATTCTCTTTCCAGTTTAGATATCTGCATGAGAGTATATTTCTATTGAAATTAATGTCAAATATTGCAGTTGGGGATAATGCCAAGAATAGCCAAGCAAGCTTTGGCAGGCTTGGTAGGTTCGCTCAGGGCAGTTTTCAGTTCTCACAGAGAAAAATGGGTGGGCAGTGCCCGGTGTTATAAAGGAGAACTTTCTGACTAGCACCATGAGCCCCAGAGGGCTAACGCGACTGACAGCTTTACAGCTAATCTGAGAACCTCCCCCTCAGCAGCTCATTCTGCTATCCACTGACATTTGGTCTATAACCAAAATACTGACTCTTAACGCTGTATTCGGAGTTAAATAGGAAGCTGGAGGAGAGAAAGTATGCACCCCCACCCCCCCCCATAGTGTCAGTCTGATCCTGTCACTAGAGTCCAACAACCTCCATGCCGACTGACGCTCCACATCAGGGACTGTTTTGTTTAAGATGAAAGGGATTCATCTCAAGCAAATGCAAGAACCAGGACTACAAGATCACACTGTACCCATTGTCCATCCATTCTGCTCACTGCAAAAGTTCTGTAAGGCCGGCCACTGGCTCAGGCTTACAACAATAACCAGCAGTGTTACGCAGGAAAGGATCTTTACCAAGAAAGGGCCGTGTACAAAGTCTCATGACTTTTTACAGCATGAGGCAAAGTATGTACTGTAGTATCTATTCTATGAGATAATCATTAGGCGTGTAGAGAATGGTATTGAAGGACAAATTTCAATTTTTCTAAATAAAATAAATAATTGCGACGTTTCTCAATTTCTATTTCATTGATCAAACTGTGCAATTCTCTAACATGGATCATGGTTAGAGTGATGAAACCAGGCCTCTGATAGGTCGGATAAACCGGTAAAAATTTTAATAAGTATGGCAAGGTATGGCTCATGTAATTTCAAAGTTTGAATATGCAAAAGTGAATTCATTAAAAAAAAACTTCTTCACAGAGCGGTGAGAATAGTCAGACTATCACATATGGTGGGAGAGATCCAGTAGTCCGATAGTTTGGAACAAGCAAAAGTACGGAGGTACCGTTAATGTAAATGTGAGCACTTCACCAGACTGTCAATCTCAATTAGATATTGACGTTAACATTTAAATGAGAGCATGTAATAATCCTGTAGGTTGCTTATGCAGGAGGCGGTTGAGTGGGAGCTCACTGTATCCAGATCAACTCATTGTGCCATTTATACATCTACATATTTACTGAAGCAATTCACCAACCTGGGCTTTTTTAAACTGCCAAGATCTTACATGCTCACTTCTCGAACCATTAACAATGACACTGCTACCCATATTCTCCACTGTAGCTGCTACTCTTTGCTTGTTCTTGGATCAAAGACACAAAACCTGACCAGGAGGGTATGATGCCTTTTTCTTTTGACTTGGAGGAAGACGTTGAAAAACGTCAGTCTCTCCTGTTCGATAAATGTCTTTTGCTCTGAGCTCTGTGTGCTCCAGGCAGCCCACCTTATTTCGGGTTAATCCCAGTTTGCCGGGTAAGAAATCTTCTTTCAGACTGACCGGAGGGTATACGATGAAGCAGGATTACTGAGTCAACTGGATGACTGCACTGAGTAAAGCCCGGAGTCCTACCAAATCTGGAACATAGACTGATGTAAAAAATATATATATTTAAATCAAATATATTTAAATAAAATAAATAAAGAACGCTGTTCTGGGTTTTACTCAATGCAGTCATCTAGCTAACTCACTATCTCGCTTCCTAGTATAATCCACCGGTGGGTAAACTAAATTGCAATAACACACAACTACTCATCTTCTACAGAGCAATCAGATAATGTCAGGATAAAATGGAAGAAAAAAGAATGGTTTGTGGAAATGTCTTGATAACTCAGTTTGTAAAAAAAGGAGCGGTATTTCCTCTCAGTAGAGTCAGATAAGAGGTCATCTGGTGTAAGCGTAACCCTGAGTGCCTTTAAGTAGCAAACTTTGCAATATGGGGTTTTGGTGCTTTATCGCATGTTTTGAAAAACTACACACAAAACAAGTAAGGCACAAATAAAACAGCATTTCGCAGCTGCAAAAATCATGAAGCCACTTAATAACAGGGATGATATTTAGAATTATTATTATGATTATTATATTTAGAATCATCACAGTTGTAGTGATGGGTAGAGCCCTATGAGCAGTAACAGCAGGTTAGCCAATCCCAAACCTCGATCACACCATGACCCTCCAGGTGCATGCTGGGATGGGAAGTTACTTGGTTCTCAATTGACCAATTAACCACTGTGGTCATCCAGAGCGACTGAGATTGCACAGTCATTTTTATGGTCCTCAACTTTGTAAAAACTGAGAACAGTGAAACGTTGTGCATGATGTGGGTCCAGTGCTTCAAAAATCATCCACTGTAGCATTTCAGAGTTAGCTTCAGTAAAACAGGGACTGATGAGTGATAAACAAGTACATTTTCCTGTTTCTGTTTACATAGTCTTACACGGAGTGTGTTTAAAAAATATATATTTTAATTAAAAAACGTATTTACTCGTCTAGTTCCGAAACGCCCTCTGGGCAGTCTTCATCCCCAAGGCCATCCAGGATATGAAAGAGTCCCGAAAAGGCCAAACAAATGTGAAACGAGGGATATGCGGGTTGTCGTCAAAATGCAGGTTGTCACAGAAAGACACAGAAATTATAGACAAGCCTAATCTGTTTGCATAGTTCACTGTTCCCTCTTGCTTCCCTGTCCTCTCGATCCACGAAGAGAAAACAGAATTAGCTTCAGCATTGCTTTCAGTGTCCGTGTTCTGTGAGCAGTTTAATTATACGATTACCTCAATGTCAATCATGGGACACCCTTAGCCAAACAGGACTGGTCTGGTTACTTTTTTCTCCAAAGGACAGTCAGATGTAAAGGTGCCGGTTCCCTTTGGCTAACATGCGCAGAGCGGCAACAACAAAGCAAGACTCTAGCGTGGAATTCAAACGCAATCCGAAGGCAGTTTGGTCACTTTTTTTAAAAGGCTCCTGGATTTTGCATCTGTCAATATGTGCCGAGTGTGGTCGGTGTTTGGTGTGTCAGTGTTGAGCGTGTCAGTGCCCACTGTGCAATGCAAAAAATGTCTGTCTTAAGAAGTGTTTTAGTCTTGTAATGACTTATAATATTTTTTTTTTTCTCTAAAGTGAAAAATATGAGCTTGTTTTAAGTGACTTTTTGCTTGATGAGTGAAATTATCTTACCCCACTGGCAAATCTTGAAATGAGTAAAACTCTCACCCCCACCCCATTGGCAATCTTTTTGTCTTATTCAGCAAATAATATTCTAAAGTCTAAATATAAGATTAAAATGCGTGTTAAGATTGATTTTCTTGTTATATTTCTTGTTCTTTGCAGTGTGTGTGTTGAGTGTGTCAGGGCTGAGTGTGTCTGTGTTTGGTGTGTCAGTGTTGAGTGTGTCTGTGTTTGGTGTGTCAGTGTTGAGTGTGTCAGTGCAGGCTATCACTCTGAACAGTGTGTACTTGGCCACAGCTTTGGAGAGAGTGCTAGGTACTCAGGTTACAGGTTATTCCACACCTATAAAAGTGAGTCCATCGTGTGCCTGCGATCTTCCTTTGTCAGCTGCGCGAGCCATGCGGTCCTTCCTTTGGCCAGCTGCTCTCATCTATAAAGATACGCATAATATTGACACTCCCTGTAACTGCTGAACGGCACTGCTGAGTGGGCCCACATTTATGATTGGGGGAACAGAAGGAAAATAAGCCCTAAAAAGAAATGTATTCTGCACAAAAAAAAGCAATTACTCCAAAACTATCCATTCAAACCGAAAGATACAGTAGCAACATTTTATATTGGCTATTCTATCAATTTCATACGCTGTTAAATTAATAACAGCTGCCGCCTTCTGTTGCCTTCTCATTCTGTTCAACTTTTATTGAAGTCTTCATTTGTTCCAGATTTTGGAAACAAACAAACATGACCACTACTAATGCTAATAATTGAGTCAGAACAATTATTTTTAATGAACTGAAGATAGGTTTTTGAATCACACGGGAAGAGCGCTGACAGGGTCTTTGTTGTTGAAAACGCCTGTTGCTTACATACAAAGGTCGGTTATGGGGATGTGGCAGCCAATGGACTGAAACAACAAAATGACCTCAAGCCCCTGATTGGTAAATTTATTGTATCACAGAAATGTTGTATTATTCATCTCTTTAGCAGTGTAATAAAGGGCTCACTAATAATAGACTATTTATGCAGAGTCATCAATTGGCCAGTGCATGGAAAACACTACGTCTCGATATGAATATTCCCGATATATCCTCGATATGAACAATGGAATAAATGCGTGTCTGTGTGTGTGTGTGTGTGTGTGTGTGTGTGTGTGTGTGTGTGTGTGTGTGTGTGTGTGTGTGTGTGTGGTTCTGTACTAAGCCCAGTCATAGTGAGGCAAGTGGTATTTACCAAAAAAAAGTGGCCTTGAGGTTGAATCATTGTTTACCCCAAGTTAAAACTGAAAACATACATTAATTGCTCGGGCCTAGGAGTAAGAGTTTTTTAATAGTATAAACCATAGCTGCTCACGCTGCTTCTGTTTTGGGTAGCAGTTGCTTAACCCTTCACTGGTAGAAGCAGAAGTGTATCATAAGGTCAACAATTCCTTTACACAGTTGAGTCTTAATTCCTTTACACAGTTGACTGCAGAGTCTGAAAACCATACATTTCCACATCATCCTATGCCCCTCTTCCTGTCTCTATGGGCATCTCCCCTCTTTTCCATCCTGTATAAGTGCACAAGCTGATATTACTTTACAAGACAGACATGCCTCCATATATGGAAACGATTGCACACAAAGGAAAGAGAGGAGAAGAGGATAAAGAGGTAAATGAAGAAAAAGCAGGTGAATGAAAATACGTTTTTTTTTTTTTTTAAAAAGAGGTAGGCGGTTCAACAGTAGAAAAAAAAGACAAAGAAGGTGCTATAAACCACAAAGAAAAAATACATTCCTATAAAAATCCAGTGAAAAACAGGATACAACATAAATGAGGTCATGCCAATGTGTGCAAAGAGCTGCAGTCCTGCGCTTACAAAAACAGATAGCGGACGGTCCAATGTCCGTATCGGGTGGGGTATTACTGGTGAAATGTGTCGTTTTCACGTGTCACTGTGCAGACTATCACGTACATACAGGATGCTGCAGAGGATAGAATGGACCCAGAGGCAACCGGTGCTCTTCTCCTCAACCCAACCATCAAAACCAAGGTACCATTACACTGGCACCAACATCAAGAACCACAACTGTTGGGTTTGTCCCTGCGAAGCTCTAAAATTAAGAACTTGTAACAATATTAAAACCCATTAGGCCTCTGATGGAATTCATTAGACTGCTTCCCAACCGCATGTGACTGAGCACCGGGTGCTTCCCAACCGTAAATGACCGAGCACCGGGTGCTTCCCAACCGTAAGTGACTGAGCACCGGGTGCTTCCCAACCGTAAGTGACTGAGCACCGGGTGCTTCCCAACCGTAAGTGACTGAGCACCGGGTGCTTCCCAACCGTAAGTGACTGAGCACCGGGTGCTTCCCAACCGTAAATGACTGAGCACCGGGTGCGCCCAACCGTAAATGACCGAGCACCGGGTGACATTCCACGGCTCTTTTGCGATGAATAAAGTGATTTTTTCAGCACGCTGCATTTTATCGTCTCTTGTTTCCGAGGTGTGAAGCCGTGATTGTTTGATTGCCGTCCACGCTTCACGGTTCTTTACTCAGCTGCGTCTTGTTCAAACTCAACGTGGGTTGCTTAAAAAGCAGCCAGATAACCGCCGGGCCATAGTAAGTCACAATTCAAGTGATCCTGAGTTCCACATAAGAAAGAAAAAAAATAATAATAATAGTATAGGAACTGTTAGGAAGCTGGACAATTTAAAAATAATTTTCCAGCTTCAGCTTTAACCGACTTCTGTGGTTCTCACCCCTGTCAGGGTGTGACAGCTGGTCTTATCAAACTCCGTCCCTCTATGCAAGCACAGCAATGGGATTCAATCCAAATAAGGGCCCGAACACAGCGTTCCACATAGGGTACAGACAGGTTCCCTAGAGTGATTCCACCCACCCCACCCCCCCAAAATGTATAAATAACAAGAACTCATATAACTGTCAGAGAGAGGGAGACTGATTCCCACCTCTGATTAAAAATGGCCTCCCAGTGTCTTTTAACCTTTATGCTTCCAGCTCATGGCTGAAGGAGCTGGATACACAGTTCATGGCAAAGCTCTGCTGCTTTATATCTAATTGAAGGCTGAGCTTGGTGGTATTTAGATTTGAAGGGATCCAAGCTTCGCTGTGGGAATCAAACAGTGTGAGTGTGTGAGTGTGTGTGTGTGTGTGTGTGTGTGTGTGTGTGTGTGTGTGTGTGTGTGTGTGTCTACCTAGACGCACTGGTGCATGTGTATGCATGTGTGTATGCATGCGTGGGCTTGTATCAAGGGGCCAAGACGGGGCTTCATTTGTGAACCTTCCTGGTCTTGTTCAGAGACGTTGCCCTACTGCACAGTCTCTGGATCCAATTTCTTTACAGCATGGCGGTACAAAAACTGCAATTCCGCGTCTTTAAACCGCTTTCCGCAAGCTAGTGGAAAGTCAATAAGTGACATCACAGTCACTTTGTCCATATTTATTTTTAATTTTTTTACAGTCTATGGTACGTGTCCAAGTTTGCCCTTCTAAGTGAGGTGTTATTGACGTGTACATGTCTTTCGAAGAGCTGCGTCAATCCGACAGGCAGATTTTAAAATGTATTAAACTTATCAATTTTTTTTTCACTGAACACGGACATAAATTTGATAAACATGACTCATCCCTTACAGAAATGGAATATACTGAAATATCTTGTAAATATGTGAAATTTTGGGGAAAATGTGGATAGAATAGTTCTTACGTCTCAGTTTTTAAAATACATTGCAATATCTGAGAGGCAATCATTTGTACACTTATAGGTTGTGAAGTCTTGGAAATTGGAACATCTTAAGATATGATTTCAATTTACTTCTGGAATATTCCGTTTCTGTGAGGAAATAATTAAACCAAACGTCTGGCACATACAGTGTGCAGAAAGATTCACAGGTTGATTTGGTCAAGGGATCAGCCACATAAATAATAGTCAATACATTCATCCTTCCTCTGGAGCATACATTACATAGGCATTTAGCAGACACTCTTATCCAGAGCAACTTACACAGCATTTTTTTTGCATTTATACATATTATCCATTGATACAGCTGGATATATACTGAAGCAATGCAGGTGAAGTACCTTGCTCAAGGGTACAACGGCAGTGTCCGACCTGGGAATCGAACCTGCAACCTTTCGGTTACAAACCCAGTTCCTTAACCATTATACCACACTGCTGCCATACTTATGAAGGGTTTTCAACAAAGATGTTTGGTTAGTGTCCATGGCAACAAAGGTTGAGCGACACAAAACCAGATGAAACACGACACAAAGCAGACTCCAACCGAAGCTCAGGTTTGAACACGTAGCCTTAGGGAGACGATTTAAACCAGTCAGGGCTTCCTGAGGAATTATTTGGCTCGTTGACCATGACTGATCAAAAAAGAGATGACTTGAACCCAAAAGAATTCATTACACCCCCGAAAATCTCTGAACCCAGTCTAAGAGAGCACAAGAAACAAGAAACTTTATATGGAAAAATTAAGTGACGTGTTTAGAAGGCTTAGGTACAAAAGATATGAAGGGAAAGCTTAGACAAGAAAGCTGTGTCGACTCCATTGTAAAAAAGCCTTGCCCTGGCAAAAGTCACACAAGCTGGGCGGCAATGATTATGTTCTAGAACTCCATTGCTCCAGTAGTGATTGTTACATCAGCATTAGAACGTTCATTTAAGAACATTCTAATCACGTATTTGTGAAAAGCAGGGGTTTTCAACCTTTTCTGATTCAAAGACCCCCACCCAGGCTTAAAGGCATCCAGGCGGCCCCTACCCAGGCACAAAGGCTTAATTGGGACCCCCATCATAAGTTAGAAAATGGTTAAATTAAAAAACTTTATATTTTGAAATATTTTCCCAAATCTACATATAGTCATAACTTGCATATCTAGTTTGGCCAGGGACCCCCTAACAGTACCTTCAATGACCCCCAGAGGTCCACGGACCCCCTATTGTAAATCCAGGCCTTAAAGGGTTCATTGGGTTGTTTTAATGGTTGTAGTTTTGCGAGCCAGGAGAACATCTCACGGGACTGTGGAAATGGACAAACTTTCATTAGGACAGACCTGTGACAGTCGCAATGCATACTTCCCACCTTTACCCTGGGATGAGACATTCCAGCAGGGACTGGGAAGCTTCACATTCCAATGGAATGTTGAGCAGGACTGCTGCCTTCTGGACCAATCCCTGCGCTGCATTAGGCAACATTCTAAATGGACCACACCTGAAGTTCACATGAGGCCAAAAGAGAGCAGTCAGGAAATTCACCGTCATCATAAATATGATCCAGGGCAATTATGACAATAACGGTTATAATTTAAGAGCACGTTAAGAGTGGAGCTAGGGAGTCATTTTTCACTTCATATCGATAAGCATTTAAAAATAAACACACCAAGTCCGTGGGCCTTGCAGAGTGGTTATAGAATTGCAGGATATGTCCAACTAAATACTGTTCCTGGGTTTCATATTCTCACAACACCACTACTTCTATAAAAGAAATTCAGGATTTAAACAAGCACTTTGCTGATCCACAACAGTAGGCAATGTACAAGAAATACACAGTGATATTAAATAGGATTGGTACAGTCTGACTATACAGTAAGTAGTGCTCGACAAATAAACACAAATTACCACGGTCATACACTATAGTGGCGCAGAAAGCAAAATCTATCAACCGCTTCTAACAGGCATACATATGTGAATAGAACAGCTCTCCCAATGGGATGTGCCACTCTGGAGACACCCGCTAACTTAAGCTTGCAAAGTTATCCTCCCAACTAAAAAAAAAAAAAGGGTGTGAGGTTACACCCAGGACACATAAGGGTGAACGAAGGAATGAAGCGGGCCTTTGTATCGACGGGTGGGCAAGCCATTCACACACACAGCCCAGCCTACCCTAAGGCCACACTGTATATTTTGCCATCATGAGCTCAGCACCTCAGGCTCTTCCAAGCAGCCTGGGAGAAGACACGCGGCATAGATAAAAGCCCCCCGCCCCCCCTCCCCCCCCTGTATGCTTGGGCGCCCTAAGACGTGCTCTCCAAACATTGGCTGTCTCATTGGTTTCCTTCGCCTCGATGAAGAACCTGCCATTTCATGGCCGGGAGGGCGAGGAAAAAAAGAGAGAGAGAGCGAGAGGCGCTGAATAAAAGCGGAATCGCGCATCTGACACGCGCCGACCCGGCACCACCCAGTAAACTGAGGTGCAAAAACGGGCTCGTCCTGACTGGTGGCAATATTTCGGATCTCAGGATCGAGTTTCGTCTGAGATCAGTTTGTGCAGGTTAATAGCTTGCACGAGGAATTTAATAATTAAACCTTTTTGAGGGTTTGCCCGAAAGGAGGACGCCCCGACATCGTTCACACTCATCCGTATCACGTTCGGATCTCGTTTTAATCTAGCCGATCATGTCCTGTCAGTACTGGAATGGGGGGGGGGGGCACATTTTTAATGAAGAACGGCTGGAGGGGAAGCAAGAAGCCGCATTAAAGGGCTTTCCAGGGTGTGGAGACGGTAAATGGTGGCGGTTAGCGTTAAGTGAACCTCGGTTTATTGAAACTGTCAAACAGGACAGGGTTACTTAGGATACTGTGGGTTTTAGTCAAGTGCCTGCAGGAACCGATGTGTGCCTGCCCTGCCTCATAGGATACTTGTGAGATTAGTCATGTATTGCAGGGATAAAAAAGGGAGATGCAAATACAGATAGAAAAAATACTGTGTGTGTGTGTGTGTGTGTGTGTGTGTGTGTGTGTGTGTGTGTGTGTGTGTGTGTGTGTGTGTGAGGTGCATGAAAAAATCACATAATCTCACTATCTGTTATCAACCATAACACTTTACAGTGTTGTTCACACACAGGTCATTATTCCCACTTCCCTCCATCCAAAATGGCCGATGCAATGTACATTCTCCAGGACTGTGTCCAAATCAGAGCCCTATTTACTGCGTCCTGTTTGCTGTGTACTAGCATACTGTACACTGCTTACTGCATATTGACATATCCTCCGTACTATTATCAGCGAACACCCGGAAATAAGTTAAGAACACTCCTTTTCAGAATTTTTGCATACTTAATAGCTTTTTTTTAAAAAGTATACTCAACTGGCATACTCAATACTCAACTGGCATACTCAAATTTTCACATGGCCAATGTCTCCTCCCCGCCCTTTCTTCAGGGCTGCAACATCCACGTGATTATTTCAGAGCAAAAGTTGACTCAGGAATGTTCAGGAGTTCTTTGGGTCACTAATAACATTAAGAAAATATAAAGAATATAAAGATCTTATAACTATATTCATGCGATTATGAATGAATCATTCACAAATTATCCATAAGAAACATGAGAAAAATTAGGTTTGCAGCTGGCATTGGTTCTGTACCAGTTGTTTCTCAAATCAATATTCATAAATAATTTTGCAGCTTGTATCCCACTATAAATCATACTCTAGGTGACGCGTTGAAAGATTGACATATGTCACTTCCTGGATGGGCTAACTGACGTTCGTTTTAATGTTATTTACACATTGTTCTAATGAACAAAGCAAGTCTTGTAGTTCTGTGCACCTGTTGCACTGAGGATGGCCTTCAGCCAATGATATTCCCTCTGAACATGCCGTAAAACAATGATAAACAACTCGCCTTTCATTTTGGAAGAACCTATGTATCATAATTCCCACCCAAAACCACTTGAATTTTGTAGAAGGCAACTGTGCCGGTGGATCGTCAGGCTAAGAGTGGGCTGATCGCTACTGTGTAGTGCAGAGAGATGTAGCCTACAACGCTAACCCAGTCTAACTAAGCGTTTCTATTATAAGACAGCAGCAAGTTTTTTTTTTTTTTTTAATGGAGAGTTCTTGGCATAGTTTGCGAGGCGTCTGATGTTGGGCTAATTAACAGGCCTCATGTCGAGAAAGTAGCAGTGCATTCTGGGAAAGAGCGAGCCTCTGCTCAGTAACATCTGCAAGCGCTTTGTGCCAGGAGGACGGCATCTCCACAGCAACCAACCGATTTGAGAGCAGCCAGGGCCAGCCTGCAGTACCCTGTTAAATTTGAATGCAATTCGGGGTGAAGTGAGGTCCCCATTTTTTTTTTAAAAAGCCAGCACTGCAATCAGATCTCCAGCCTGTCCTTCATCCAAGATTTTTGTTGATATTGACTTGATTTTATAGTATTGTTCTCTGCCAAAGTTAAGATGAATGTCTTAAAGTCTACGAGGGACATAAATGTTTTCAAAATATTTGAAAATGGAGTTGAGCTTAGTGTGAAAAGGCCGTTGTTCTTACAGGCTTATTTTCCGGATAGATGCAGAATAACTACTTTTGAAACGGCTTAAAATCAATTCATCATAAGTCCTTGAAAGTTTACAAAGACTTGTCCAGTCTGGTTCACTGTGCTGAATATCAGTATACCTGCCAACCAGGCTGTTTTTAAAAAAATTACAAATAAATAAAGAAGGTATTTTTACTCAAGAAACCTCTTAATACTCTTCCAACAATTTCTGCAGCTCAGGACATGTCTAAACAGAATAAAGATGCTTCACCGAAGGCTCCAACACTGAATGAATTCAGTCCCTCCACAGTGAAGTGGGTAATTCTAACACCTCGAAGATTAGAGCCAACTAACTATTTTGTGGACCCTGACATTCGTGATGTGACACACATTGAGTGCTCTGACACATGCATAGCGTCAGTGGCACACCTTCACACTAAACAGAACACGGGTCTTATCCAGATCAACCACAATCATATCAGCCCCAGCAGTTAAATAACAGTGATCTCATCAACAGCAGTGTCTCTCCTGAGGCTGTTCAAAGAGCCAAGATGGCCGTCACTACAACACCGTTCCCCTGAGTTCCGTCATCTGTTCTCACCAGACGATGTGCAGCTAAGAGACACCAGACTCACAGGTTCTCGTTGCTAATGGATTAGCTCAAGACTGCATCCAGTGAAGAAGCAGCTTGTGGAGCTGCCAACTCTTTCCCCGAGAGAGAATTACAGGGCGCCTATCTGACGCAAAGAGCACGCCGATATAGACGATGACAAATCATGGGTTTAGTCCAAATGCAGATGCAGTAAATGTGTGGTGCAAACCTGTAATCTCCATTATGGCTCTGGAATATGACAATGTAGGTGTGGCAGCATTCAGTGAGGTAAACAATAAACAAACTCTGAAAACAATAATCCACCCCCCAACCCCAAGGCAAAATGCTACTCTTGCTTTTAAAGATGTGGTCTAGACTAAATGCCAATCTAATTATAAACTAAGGTATTTTTTATTTAATTTTTTATAATAACAAGTACCCCTTTCACAACTCAGGGTGCAAAAAATACCTTATTGGTACAAACAGAGACTTCAGAATAGTGCCCATAATTATTGACATACTCTACTGTATGCCTGAATGTTCTGCAGCCTTGTATATCATATAGGCCTACTTATACAGGGTCAGAATAATTATACATTTACATTAAAACATTTTTAGCAGACTCTCTTATCCAGAGCGACCTACACAGCTTACATTCTTTATATACAATCCTTTTACACAGCTAACTATTCACTGGAGCAATTTGGGATAAGTGCCTTGCTTAAGGGTACAACGGCACTGCCACGCCTGGAAATAAAATCTACAACCTTCGAGTTGCAAGCCCAGTTCTCTACCCATTACCCATTAGGCTTCCGCCCTATGAGGGCGCTCCTATCCTCAACAATGAGCCAATAAAACGAACGAACAAAAAGCACCGACAGTTTAATTTTAAGAGTCACAGACAAAGGTCCCAGCATTTTTGGCTGAAGCCAAGATACTTTGTCAAAGAAGACAAGTGAAATAGTTAAACTTTTTACTTCCAGATCTCCTGCTACAGACAGTACCTTCAGATTCCTTAAGCAACCTCCATTAAACTCCCATATACAGTAAGTCCTACATAACCGCCTTCACAAAGATTTGAAAAAAGCTGAATATATTAACAGAAATAAGAAAACAGTAGACTTAACCTTTTACTGAGCCACATAATGTAGTCTGACATGTGTTCTCTAGGTGTTGGGGGGTGAGTGGTGGGAGGGCGGGTGATGGGGGCTTATCTTGGCTTAAATGAGGCCTTCGTGGCACTCCACTGCCGACTTATCAGTCCAAACAGACAAGGCCTTTGTGTGCCTTCTTTTCACACAAAAACTCTTGGGGTCAGGATTAGGGTTTCAAGAGCTGATCCAGGATCAGCGCTCTGAGAACACTCTCAACTTCAAATTCTTCAGATACTTCCTGGAATCCATCTGCAGTAATGGGTTTCACTGGTTACTTGGAAGTATTCACTGGGAACCACTTTAGACTGAACCCGTTAAGGTGTAAGATCACAAATATATGACTAGAATGTTCTTAACTGAAGATTCTAATGCTGATGCAGCAATCACTACTGGTAATTGAAAGCAATGAGAGTTGCTAGAACACTTACATAGAATTTTGAAAAAAAAAACATTCCAAAAAACGTACTCTTCAAAAGATGAAATGCCACAAAAATGCTACAAACTTTAAATGCTACAAAACTAGAAATGCCACGAGAAAGTTATTCCGTTTAGTCCTATGTCTTATTTATAACACCTTTACACTGAGGATTGCACAAACGATTGAACAAACACGTACATAACATACCTTATTGGTTTAGCTTCATGCTACACTGTACTTTTTTTTTTTTTTACGGCTTATTACAACATTATGTACACAAGCACATCAAAAGTACAGTACAGGAAGTCTTATCTCTGTAACAAAAAGACCTACATTGCCTCAATCTGTAGGCAAAACATCACAATGTGTGAAAATGTCTCTGTGCATGGTCAGTTTATTCTGAATTGAGCATGAGCAAAGTGAAATGTTCAGGCTTTTCCAGGGATTAGCTTTGGGGAAACAGCTGGTTGGTAATGAGGTCCTGAGGTAACCCAGATTATTTTCCTACTCAGCAGCATTTAGGGTACATCTTAGCTGATCGAGTAGAAACTGACAGCAGGACCGGCTAATCGATGCGTCTCCTAATTACCGCCAGAAATCAATCAATTCCCTCCCGTGACCCGTCTCACTCCCATGATCTAGCAGCCCCCTGCCTTCATCCCATGGTCTACATGTCCCTTTCATTTTGAGTGGGCCCCAACGCTTGTGCACAATACCCAAACGGGCACTTTGTGTCCTTTTTTTTATCTGTGAAGCCAGGATTTGGATCATAAGAAGCTGTTGAAATGCCAGCAAGGTGCAGAATTCATGCAGATTTTTTTTTCAACACCCCCAATTTCCCTGATTTGAAATGCCGAATGGTATTCTGCAGCTCTTCTGCTCTTCTTCGGCTCGGACTTGGACGAGTGTGCGCTCTCCCTCCGAAGCATGTGATGTCAGCTGCTGCTTCTCATCACGCCGAAGTCAACAAGTCCAGCTCATACAGACTGCAGTCTGAGGACGACTTCATGTGCAGCTCAACAGGCAAACTGCTCGTGTCAATCAATCAGCAGGGGAGTTGTTAGAGAGTGATGACACATTGTCATTTCGCCTAACTCAAACCCTCCCTCCACAAGCTACGCTAGCCACGATTGCGCTCCCGGGCTATATTTGTCCCACTGCTTGGGCAAGATTTGATACCAGACCATGGGGCCCATCCACACAGCTCACGAAACAGCTCATCCTTAAAGGGTAGTTCCGTTTTTTTTTCCCGACTTGGACCTATTTTTATGAACCATTTCCACCACGATGATCGGTAATAATATTGTCACACCTTTCTTTTTCGAGATTTGGTCGCACAAAAAACTGCTTCACAATGCAGTCGAATGGGCTATATTTAGATACAGGTTCAATTTACTTAAAACATGTCAAGTTTATCTAAACCTGTTATTTATATAAAACCAGGGTGAACGTTTACATTTTATTTGCTGAAATTAAAATTAAAATTAATTTTGTTTCATGCTCTATGAATTTGTGCAATTGACCTGGTTACAGAAGTCATGATTCTTCACCTTATTTTTTTAGTCTTCACAAAAAAAACAAAAAAAAACGCAAACGGCAAGCACGATGAATGATAAAGGTTTTATGGCTGTGACTAAAACCCATTCAGAGGCTTCAAGGGCCAGACACGAATGGCTTTCCTTTAGCCCGCCCTTCGGCACCTTGAAAGAATGGAGAGAAAGCAGATGAATCGGGAACGGAAGAAATCAGATAACAGTATTTCTCAATCTCACAGAGCTCGTGTCGGCCGCCACACGTCTCACATGCTACACAGCGACGTTTAAGCAATGCAGTTTCAACGTTGATGCAATCGAGAAGCCGTGCGCTGTAAAAACCGAAAAGGACCTCTACAGCCGTCGCACTACAAACAGCAGATAAAGAACAAAACGGAAAGAAATGGTACGTAAAACAAAGTTCCCTTTCAATGTAATGCAACAGTCGTCTGCATTTGCAAGCACAATTACAACTTGTTTTTAAAACATGCTTTGTTAAGGACTTTCGTTGAAGGCAATTGGGTTTGATAAATTTGGACGTGTTCAAAGGAATCCCGTGAGACAGTGAAATTGGTTTCCACGGCAATGCCATCTAACAGGGGACGCGTGATTGGCCGGGAGCTCCTGTGGCGAGATTGATTGGCGCTCCGGACTCCCCCGGCAGGGTTTTGGGGGGAAAGTCAGCTCTGAAGTGGTGTGTGAGGGTGAGACCAACCAGACTGGGCAGAAAACCGTCGCAGAGGGAGCGTCAATCTGGGGATTTTCTCAGCACTTAGATAAAGATAAAGTACTTGTGAGGTTAGAGAGGGTCGTGAGTATATGTCACAGCTTACATCATACTGCATCCATCCATCCAGGATTACTCGACAAGTCACCAATCCATCGCAGGGCACACACACACACACACACACACACACACACTCTCATACCTATGGGCAATTTAGAGTCTCCAAATAGCCTAACCTGCCTAACCTTGGACTGTGGGAGGAAACCGGAGTACCCGGAGAAAACCCTCACGGACACGGGAAGAACATGCAACCTCCACACAGAAAGGCCCCTGGCCGGGATTCTATCCACTGCACCACTGTGCCGCCGCCTACATCATACTCCCCAATAATAACCTACATGATGATGTCCATCTAGGCGTTTCTTTCCACTGCCAGAGGAAACTAACACATTATTTCATGCACATGTTGCTTCTATATTTATGCTAAATAAAAACCCTGTTGGGCAAAAGAAAAAAACTTCCACATTACACTGTCCAAACCTACAAAGTCATTATCACAAACTAATATCTCCATACACAAGTGAAGTGACTTTTCATGTCTTTCAAACCTGATGTTTTAACAGGGGAATACTCCAAGGAACACTCAAAGAATTTTGGAGACGTATATACACGAGTATAGCATGAACCCAGAAATAACGAGCTGGAGTAAGTGTGGGCGTCCAGTAGCTTGGCCGGAAAGCATTCCATCTGACCTGCTGTCTGCTTACTGGCAAAGGGCAGCTGTCAGGTCGCAAAGCATGGGACATGAAACCAGACGGGGGTTCGGTTTGTGGAATATCTTAGAAACAGGAGACACACTAAAGCAACTGTTGCATGTTACTCTCAGCACCAGAGGCGGGGCTTGCCCGCCCTTCCTGGGAGTGGGCAACCAATCCTGTTCTTCTCGGCAAGTGGGAGGAGTCTTTACCCCAAGAGCCAGTCTTCTCAATATTCAAATGATGTTTGAAATTTTTTTTCAATTCCACGAACCCTCAGAACTTTTATTTTGAATCGTGCAAAAGAAAAGTGATGTGCAAACAGTGATAAAAGCAAAATACTGTACAATTACAGCCGAGCCACTGTCATACATGTAAACTATAATTTCACTAAACACAGCACCATCTTCATCTTTGCACCATATACAAACACTTATTATTGGAAATTATGGTATCATGATTTTCCACTAGATTAGCACCAATAAGTGAAGAAAATTAACAGAAATATTTAGAGTACTAGAGGGTGGAGTACCATTTTGGTTTTAAATGTGGCACATTGAATATATTGTGTACACTGTATTGTGCTTTGTTGCTATATATACAATGGGGGAAATAAGTATTGGACACGTCAACAATTTTATTATCAAACATATTTCCAATGTAGCTATTCACATGAGATTTTGACCAGACATTGGTATTAACTCAGTAAAACTACACAGCTAAAAAAATTGTAACGTTCCAATTCTTTAAAAAAAGTTATGTGCAATAAAGTGAAATGACACAGGAAAAAAGTATTGAACACGCTAAATTAAATGTGGTAGAAAAGCCATATTTTTTATATTTGGTTGCATGTCCTTTGCATGCCATGACTTTATGATGTCTGTGACCCAAAAACATCAAAAGGCTCTTGATATCTTATTTGCTGGTACTCTTACAAGCGATACTATAACAGCTCTGCATTTGAATGGATCTCTATGGGAATTGGGGGGTGGGACAAGATTTAGCTGTAAATTACACTGGAACAATATAGAACACATGGTTGGCTAAGTGGCTCTAAGTCATCAAGGGTCTGATGTATTAAACAAGCCTTTAACCATCACTCTGCTGCCAGAAATACAGTAGATATGGAAGGATCACTTTAAGGGTTGTTTCTCCTGACAGATTTTCCTATTGAACTCTATGGAAAAATAAGTCAGGAGAAGAAACCCTTCAGGTTATCCATCCATATCTATTGTATTTCTGGCAGCAGAGTGATGGTTAAAGGCTTGTTTAATACATCAGACCCTTGATGACTTAGAGCCACTTAGCCAACCATGTGTTCTATATTGTTCCAGTGTAATTTACAGCTAAATCTTGTCCCACCCCCCAATTCCCATAGAGATCCATTCAAATGCAGAGCTGTTATAGTATTGCTTGTAAGAGTACCAGCAAATAAGATATCAAGAGCCTTTTGATGTTGTTGGGTCACAGACATCATAAAGTCATGGCATGCAAAGGACATGCAACCAAATATAAAAAATATGGCTTTTCTACCACATTCAATTTAGCGTGTTCAATACTTTTTCCTGTGTCATTTCACTTTATTGCACATAACTTTTTTTAAGAATTGGAACGTTACAATTTCTTTAGCTGTGTAGTTTTATTGAGTTAATACCAATGTCTGGTCAAAATCTCATGTGAATAGCTACATTGGAAATATGTTTGATAATAAAATTGTTGACGTGTCCAATACTTATTTCCCCCATTGTATTTAGAAAATATGCATCTGGTTCTCTGTTGTATTTTGTCCAATGCTGTACATAACCAGCTCCTTTTCAGAACAAAAATATCACTTCAGAGCTTAAAATTTAATTTGAGTGCTGGTGTGATAGAAGTACTCAGCAGTGCCATTTCCCAAGCAACACTGCAAAAACCAAAAAATAAGTCAAACTTAACAAGCATTTTTGTCTTATTTTTAAATTTAAAATCTTATTTCTATTGCTAAATAAGACAAAAATATAAAGCTAACGAGGTGAGACAGTTTTACTCGTTTCAAGATTTGCCAATGGGGTAAGATCGTTTCACTTGTCAAGTGTAGAGTAACTTAAAGAGTACTTGAGAGAAACAATTTTCATTAAGTCTCATTACAAGACTTAAAGACTTGTTAGGACAGGTATTGTTTTGGCAGTGAAGAAAAATTTGTTTTGTGCATTTTTTTTTGTGGTGAACGACACAGAAATGCATGCCGTTGAGCGTTGAACAGCTGAAAAAGCCACTCCGGTCATGTCTCCCGACAGTTAACTCAAGAATGATATAGAATATAATAGGGTTTTTATACAGAATATACTGCATATTTTTAATATAGAATATGATCAAAAGTTGAATTTATTTACATAGAAGTGACTGATCAAAAATGTTGTCATGTCTGGAAGCATACACTGTGAATAACTATCCGAGCCACATACATGCATGTGTATTTGGACAGTTTTTAAGACTAGAAAGAAGTGATACAGGCCAATCTTAAATCTAGAGCTTTTCATCAGCATAAAAGATTACTATAAACAGCATGTGTTTACAAAGCGAAAAAAATCTAAATCCTAAAAATTTTATCATCATGCTGAAACAAGACCCATTTATAGGCTCAAAAGATGTTTTGTTTTGCACAATTCTTAAGTGTCCAGATGGCAACAGTCCATGTACAAAGGCAGTTTTATTATTGTACGTACTGTTCGTACCTGATAAATATCATGGACCACATCAAATATAAATGTTTGAGCTGATGTGCATAGTCATCCAAGGGCTTGATTTACTAAGATCTTTAGCATGTGCAAAAACCTTTTAGCACACACAAAACAAATAACATGACCAATGATTGGTCATGGCATTTGCTATGCACCAATCATTGGTTGTGTTATTAGTTTGAGTAAATCAGGCCCCTACTTCCCTTCTGAGACCCCTAGGGGTGCAGCGTATGTCCATATGTGTGCAAAGACAGGGCATTCTGAGCCATGGTAGCAAATGAGGTCACAACCCCATTAAAACTGACAGCGGTTCAGAAATATAACTGGCCTCGACGACCTTCGGGGGAGAGGGGCTGCCTTTTTACGTTAAAAACCCAAGGCTCTAGGCAACTTCGGGCGCACGTAATTAACAACAACGGTGGGAAAATAATAGATTCTGACAGGGGGGGCGACCGTATCGTGACGCAGCTACGTGGTTACTCAGTCACTCACCCCAGATGGTGGGCACTCTACATACCAAACAGGCTTTGGGCATCATGTTTCCATAATCCAACAGAGCTGTCTAAATAATTTACAGCTAGCCATTTTAAACATGGTCATCTGCCTCCCCAAAAATCCAGCAGTAACACTGTAAAGGAAAGTAAAATTGGTCTTAAATTGGGCATGACTTACCTGTCAATGGTGAGGATGGTATAGCCTATCCCATAGCCTATTTGTGTGTTATTGTGATTTGTGTGTTATTGCGATTAGTGTGGTATTTGATTGGTGTGTTAATTCCGTCCGCATTTTCCACATTGCGGAAATCATAGGGCCCTAGATATTGCTGGATTATCATCTAAGAAAATGAAACACTCAATGCGCTCCCAGTGCTACACCCAAGCAAACCTAAGCACTTTGTTTGGGGTTCGTTTCAAATTGAACTCTGGGATTTGGAGTATGAAAACAAACCGTCGTTACCACCAGTCACCACAGATGTCACCAAATCTGAAAAATTATGGATTACCACTTTAAGTGCTGCTATACTTGAGTGACAGCTCATGCCGTTATAGCAGAAAGAAAAGTGACAGAAACAATGATTTGCGCCTGGCTGGCTTAATTATTATTTTTTTTTTTTTTTAAAGCAGCTTTAAAAAATATCTCTGGCCTGTCTGGACTGGTCAGCCTCCATTTACAGCCGGGAGATTTGAGAAGCTGTCATTCTTATGAGTGCAGCTGCAGACCAGAGACTGGCCCCTGACTTCTGCATAATTATCCAGCATAAACACAATTGTGAGCTCAACGGCTCTTCCGGGCAGCTGTGAAAGCGAAACATGTGCTGCTGTGTACGTGTGTGTGCATGTGTGCGCGTGTGTGTACATTCATGGAGAGAATACTCTTGAGCCAATGGAATGCCCACCGAAATCAAACAGGTATCCAGGGGGAGTACCACTGCAATGTGTGGTAGAACCGGAAGCGATTGGATTGTGTTAAAAGCGATGGGGCACTACTGATGGAAAGTTACAACAACAAAAAAAAGAAAGAAAAACAGACCTCAAATTTTCCAGCAAATTACATTATTCTGTGAGTATCCTCTCACAGAGATGTTTGAAATGACTCAATAAACAAAGAATGCATAAAAAGGTTTCCCTGTGTGTAAACTTAAACTGGTTGCACATTACCCAGACAGAACATTTTCAGGTGATCAAATTAACGTAAAAATTTTTGCCTTTAAAAAAAAAAAAATTATTGCTTGACAAAAATCAGCAATAACTTCCATTCAATGGTTTTTTATTTAGCTCCAACCACAATAATCTAAAATAAAAAATATATATTTCTCATGTCCTGCCAGATATTGACCCAATTCACAAGTCTGTGAATCTTCCCCCAGACTGCACATTACCCACAATTCCCCGGGGAATTTCCCCGACTGATTTTCCAACATGCCAACAGAATATGAGGGCAGCCTGTATTTCTGCATCAGTGACATCATAAAACTTTAAGCTTTATCTAGACTGGCCGGGCCTTGACCTTGCTTTAGCCCAATCACAGAGAGGGGAGCTGCAGCAAAAGCTGACCCCTACACAGCCACAGGGCATCTGTACTCCTCTCCAATAGGATCACTCAGGGGTGACTGCAAAGGATCATGGGAGAAGTCAAGGAGGAAATTTCATCAGCATCCACAGCCAACCACACATCTGACCTGTATGGCTCCTAGCTGAGTATTGCTATGCAAATTATCTCCTGTGATGCTATTTATGTTTACATACCCAGACACACAATCCTCCTCGCATCCTTTGAAGGGTCCATGACACACCCTGCAGCGGCGGTTTAAATCCTGTTGCATGCCGCAGAGTGCCTGTCATAAGAGAGCAACACAGTCCCTACGGCAAGTGGCTAGGACAAACAGCGCAAAACCTGTCTCTTCTGCCGTCTCTCTTCCCCCCTATATCCTGATGTTGATGAGGGAGAGGCTGGCCCCTGTGTGTGTTTGTGGGAGTGCTTTGGGGGGGGGGGTGTCGTGGTGTCTCATCACTCACTCTCTGCCGAGAAGCAGCAGTTATCTCTGCAGGAGATAGGACTCGCGGGGTCCTCTCTCAAGCCAGGAAAGAATGTGTTTGAATTTTTATTTATTTTTACAATGGGAAGGTGGCCACAGGCGTGCTGGAGCAATGAACGACCCAGTGAACAAACACGCTGTGCTGGGTGGGGGACGGGGACGTCACGCTTAGCTGATTGCTTGCTATTCTGCACCTCTAGAAAGTACAGAGCAAGCTGTTTTTCCCCCCGCTGCTCCGTCCGAAATACGAGGCAGAATCGACAAAAGCGTCACGCGAGAGAGAAGAAAAACGGAGGTGCGATCATCCGGGAGAGCCAGTAAACGTGAGCACATCTCCGCCGTTTGGAAAATGAGTTAACCACATTTGGGCCTGAAGTCAATTTCAATCAAGTTCGGCCTACATGTAATTGATCGCTGCTCTCAACAGTCTCCACTAGGTCAGAACTCAACGTTCCCAGGACCAACTGATGATGTGAGCTCTGATGCCATCCAGTACACAAACGGATACACCAATGCAGTGAAAATAAGTGCCCCCACTAACACGTGGTGCAGAGTGATTCATAAAATTTTCATGGGGAATGTTGCAAATGCAGATGAAAATATGATGTAGGAAAGTCCACTGGCCTGGTCTCCCTGCAGTTTACGTGAAGAACATTCAATTCCTACAATTCTTCTTTCATCAGGCCACAGAGGGCTTGAATGGAGAAGGGGGTGGGGGGGAGTTCTGTAAATGTACATCCAATAAGCTCTATCCCTGGATTTCACATCACATCAGCCCTACGGGAACATTCTAAAATATAGTTCGCTAATGCAAGCTAACCTAGTGCTGCCAGAGCAGAAATGGCAGCCATGTTGGCTCCAACGCCCACCATTTTGACACATCAATCGATCATCACCACACCACCAACAACTGTGACCAAAGACCCTGTGGAGAACAAGGCCTGTATAGCAGGACAGTTATGAAACCTTGCGACTCACAAGTTCCGCTTTTCTGTGGCGCTGGTCTTGCTAACAATGTAAAAGTGACCGACCGCAATCTTTGGCTTCTGAGAAATGTGGTAAATCAGGTTTTTTTCCCCCCTTTTGATCTACCTTTCATTCACAATATCTAGTCTCAACATTGGGTTAACAGGTTGCGCCATAGTTCTTCTGTACAATACTGGGAGTGTAAGGAGATGATTGAGTGAGGACCTTGTGAATTTGCGATCTCTTTGTATGAAATCAGCCGGGGACCGTAAATAGGTTTTAAGGTGGTTACAGAATGTTTAAGACAGGGAGCAGACACGTACATGGAGGGACAGTCCGCCAGACTGTTCGCGGACTTCTGCCTTTCATAGTCGAGCGTACCGACCCCCTTTGTAGACTACATTTCCCATTATTTTTGCGCGCAAATTGAAAACAACCATGGCGTCCTTCACGGAAGAAGATTATGGTAAGCAGAAAGTACGCCTGTAGGTGGAACAACAGGTCTGTGCGCACAAGTCTGCAGGCACAAAAAATGAACTGCTGCACGAACTGCCTAGGCGCAGACGTCCGCTCAGGGTCAGCGATGATGTCGTTTAGGTCTGTGCGGACCCCGCCGATGGCCGCACGCATACCTTTTTGACCTTTACACTGCATGTTGTCACAAACGCCCCATGTAGACAGTAACATAAAAAAAATGGGAGCTGAGGGAATAAAGATTATTAGAATTACCGCAACTAACTTTTATTTTCGTACTCTTTTATCTACGTATGTCAGTCGTAGCACATTTTATTGAGAGAAACGACAAAGTGTGGCTCCCTAACTGCGGGCAGGCTTTTCCTGGTTTTGAAACATTATAGCAGTTATGTTTATTTAGTGAAAAAAAATGAAAAAAAAACGAAAAGAAAAAAAAAAAAAAAAAACCGAAAAAACCGAAAAAAAAAAAACCGAACGAAAAAAAAAATGAGATTAATTAACCATTGCCATTTATGCTGCATTTATGGCTATGACTGTGTCTAAAATCAGCAATTCAACAATAAAAATAAAAATCAAACAAAATAAAAAAAAAATTAAAATATATTTAATTTAATTTTAATACAGCACACAACAAAAACAAAAAAAAAAAAAAAAAAAAAAAAAAAATCATGTATACCTCATGTGTAATAATATTAATAATAATAACTGAATAAACTGAACTGCTGCTGAAAGTAAATAAAGATTGTAAAAAAAAATAAAAATAAAAAAAACAAAAAGTGCATTTAAGTCACCCGACGTGGGAAACTGGAGCCCCTCTGCCCCCCTGCACCCCAAATTTGCATTTTGCATTTTTTTTGCAAATCGCTATCCGTGGGTCTTTCTCCGAGATATTGAAATAACTCCACACCCCGACATGCTGGCTCTTATCCAGAACCGTGTAACCTGCTGCTTTTTTTTTTTTTTTTTCTGTTTTAAAAAAATTAAAAAAAAAAAAAAAAAAAAAAAAAAAAAAAAAAAAAAAAATAATAATATTTGTGTTTTTCGTGTTGTGTTGGTCGTTTTTGGTCTTTCTTTCGAAAAAAAAAAAAATGCTTTTTTGGGCCATTTTTTTCGGAAAATTTTTCGGTGGCCGAATTTTCGGTGCATCCCTATTATTTAGCCAACTTTTTCCTAAAAAATACCTTCTCCCTGTGATCCCCTTTTTTATTGAAATACATCAGTAAGCGAATCAGTATTCATTCATTATTGCTATTGCCAGTTTTTCATGAAAATAAATTTGACAGAGCATAATTATGGCTAATGTGACATGTTGCCAACTTGTCCTGTACTCCCTAATTTATGAAACGTTTAACATTATCCTTATGACTTAAATGATGGCAGGCTTTGGCGAATTTAACCTGTCCTCATTCCATTTATTTAGCATCAGGCAAACTATCTATTAAATTAATCATGACCCATACACCAGGGGTAGAGTGTCACAGGAAGCACGCCGTTATTTGTTTGAGAAAGAGAGATGGGAGAGGGAGAAATTGTTCCTTGTTATAAAACATTCCAATTATCTACAGCCATGTGTAATCCTAACGCTGCAAAATTTCAAGAGTGGAAATGTTACATTTACGCACTTTCACGTGATGAGTCTGCTAAACTGCCTTTGGGGTGTGACACAGGGGTCCAGATTGTATTCAAACTAAAAAATGTGTGTATCCACCCCTTTTCCCCGCTCTGTTTATACTATGAACCGTGTTGTTTTTCTTACCTTATCAGCATGAAATGATCAGTACCGGCCCAAACCTGCCCCTTGGAACACAAACCACAAACAAGCACTCTCACCCAAACTGAACCCACTGAACAACTTCAGCTGCTAACTCACTCACGCCGCACTGCTAACTCACTCACACCGCACATTAGACATGTTACCCACTGAGACACAGCCAAATGAGATGTGACAAATATTCACACCCAATGACCTTCACCTTTATTTGGCCACACAGACCGAAATGTAAATGTACATGGATTCGAAACAACTACCCTGAACTTACATGCACACTGTCACTAACGCGTGTGTATGCGTGTACTACACACCCACACAAGCAGAACTGTTCCGAACAGGCCTTCGTTTCCCGTTCCTTACATTAAGCAGTCTTTTGCAACTTCTGGCTGCAGGCAACTCAGTTCTGGCTGTTGTGACATTGAACACTGAATCATAAGTGATGGGAAACATGAGTTCCAGTGAGTGAGTGAGTGAGCGAGCGTGCGTGCGTGCGTGCGTGTGTGTGTGCGTGCACGAGTGCACGTGTGTGTGTGCGTGTGTGTGTGTGTGTGACTCCCTCTTTATAGACAGAAACTAATTGAGGCCCAAGCAGGTCACCTTGCTTCCCTTTTTTCCCCCCAATCAAGATTCCTGATAAGATATCACAGTAAAGCAGGTTTGGTCCCGGCCCAGGGAAACAGACAGAGATGTTCCTCCTCGTTCCTCCTCGTTCCTTTTGGAAACAGGCTGTGCCACCATTACGGGGTGAGGCTGTTACCCTAAATAGAAGCTCCACATTTGCTCAGAGATCTATTTCCCCCAAACTATATTTAGACATTAACATTCTGTGCATATTTAGAGGATCTTTATTTTTCTTTTTTCTGCAAACCAGCTTCCTGTTGCTTGTTTCCTTCCTACTACATGTAAATTGTATTATTTTCACATCTCTAGCTGTGTGACTAGTTATTATATGACTTTATTTCACATATTATATCCAGGCATACATAATGTCTGCTTCAGACAATGCTGAACATACTCGTTGATAGAGGGGATACCATATTTGACCTAACCTGAACAGCTCTGACGGCGATCATTCTAAATAAAAGAACAACGACCATGAAGACCAGCTTTAACGTCCCCTTGAGGACAGAATCATTTCTGTTCACAACCACAAAAACATAGCTAGACAGTGGTTTCCAGCATCATACACGGAATTGGGTCATCGTGGGATTTGTGGAGCACATTTTAAGCGAGTGCAGCTTCAGTCTTCAGTCTCTGCTGCCCGTCACTAATCAATCCCTGCTGGTTATTAACTAACGTCCTCACAAGCCACTGGGTATCAACAGGGGAAAGACCATATTGACCCGTTTACACACCTTAATCAATTTGTGGTCATGAACTAATGTCCTCACAAGCCACTGGGAACGAAAAGGAAAAGGACCATACTGACCCAGTTACACACCTTAATCAATTTGTCACTGATATACATTTTTTTAAAAACACAATTAGGACCTTGGGTCTCATGCCCAAGGGGCTGAACAGTTGTCCCCAACACAAACACAATTCAAACAAATAACCGTTGTTGTTTGTTTTTTTTAAACCACATATTTATGTTCAGTGTAGGCAACACAACTTACTATAGACTTGTGTTTAGGTCCAAGAAGCAGCAGTATTTTGGTATAGCCTAATCATATGTCCACACCTACTTTTGCTACACATCTGATAACTATCATGTTCACAAGCCAGAAGTCAAAAACCTCATGCATTGCATTCCCTCATGCATTTCCTACTGTGCCCACGTGGACACTACAGAACTCTGGCATGCGACCATACAAATGGATGGCTTGACTGTTGTCCAATCAAGCGCCACACTTCCTCCAACTGAAAAAATAACAGAGGTTTTGAACTTGAGACCAGCAGTGCATATTTACTGTGTAAAAAGGTAGAACGGACATGCGTGCCAGGAAAGATAATCTTTAGATAAAGCACAACGCATTTTCTGTAATAGAGACAACTCCTTGGCAACATGGACAGCCCTCTCTAGGTTTATTTGTGCCACGTACAACCCACATGGCACAAAACACAAGAGTCTGAATAAGTATCTAGGCTGCACTTTTCTAATGCTCCCAAGAAGTCAGAGCAACACTAATTTTGGAGCATTATTAATGTGTGGAATGTGGATACATTTTCATTTTTTCGTTTAATAATGACGTTCAAAACAAACAGCACCGCTGTTGCTTTCCTAGTCGCAAGGCAGTGTGAAAAATAAAAATATAAAACCAATATATTGAAAATGCGCATCGAGAAAGATAATCCATGTCCACATTGAAAAAAATCAAAAATGCAGGACGTCCTGATGAAGTGAAGGTAGCCTACAGACGCGGCCCCTGATTGCTCGCCATACTCTCACATAGTTATAATTGGTAGGCTACCATCCTTACGATGTAGCCGCCACTGTTACCACAATGGACAGCTACACAGGCAGGCAGCGGCATTTATTTGCTCTGTGGGCGCGTTAATCCCACTCCCGTAGGCCTATATCATGCGCACAATTACATGTGCAGAGCATAAATCTAGCTCTTGCAAGTTCCAGGTTTTCCTGGAAAAACTACAGGCTACGTCAATCAATCGCAGTGGATGGGCCCAGCAGATGGACATGGACCCAATATCCTATGCACTGTGTGTGTATATAATCTAAAATAGCACATTAGTCTGTCATGCATTGCGCATTGCACATTGCACTGGTGAAGAAGAGGTGACATCACAAAAGTCTACAATTTACAGTAGTTAAAGTAGCAATTATATCATTTTCGTAAAGACTGGTAATTCTGGTTTACTATAGGCTACATTTCCCGCCCCTTGCTATCCACTGATTTACTGCAAGAAAAAAAACGTAGCCTAGGCTCAAAGCCGGGACTGATTTAAATGAGACTGACGTGACCATCGATTTTTTAAATTAATTAAACGTGATTTCAAATAAATGAGGGTTAGTGTTTTTTTCCATTGCATGCGAAATTGTTGAAATGCTGAGTGCCGGAAAACCAAAACATTACTGGTTGAATTGTCCACTGTGAACCTACCTGCTCCTTTCGCTTTTGCCAACGTCCGCACGGGCTCTCTTCCAGAATTTCGCTCTCATCCTCGCTCTCCTCTTCCTTTCCCCCAGACCCCGAGTTCCTCTCCGGGACGGACATAGTCATTTTATCCGTCTGTTGCCGGCTTTTTCCCCCCCGGCCGATTCTCTGCACCAAGCTAGAACGTGATGCCGGTAGGCTATATTGCCGCGACGCCTAAAGAACGCGATCAATGGCAAGTAGCCTGTTCTTTAAATCCCAGTATTTACAAGCGAGTTAACTGAATCGCGTGCAATTTATACAACCTATGTAAACATAGGCTACAGCAGTTTAAGTTTTACAGGCTAGGCTAAGAATCGGGTAGCCTATAGCTACACGCACTATAAAGACAGCAGCGGTGTCTGAAAATACAGCCAGACTGAATTAATGAATAATCCAAAATGTTGATGGCGGTGAGAAATGATCCACAGAAAATATATGCCTACTTATTTTGTTACAGTGTATACTCCGGCGTGCAAAGAATAAATCCCGATGATGACCCTCAAAGTGTAGGCTAGCTAAACGCAGAGCACCCAAGTGAAATGTGCCTTATGCACCCCGGATGGTCCCCGCTCTTCCATCGACGCAGTGTTTACTTTTTACTTGCTCGGCCCCTTTGCACTACCCACAAGCACAATTCGCGTTATGCGCTCAACCTCCACAGCGAGTCTCAGAATTTCCCTCAGTTTTAAGGCTACCGTAAATATTATAAAGCAAGCGCAAAACCACGTAGTGCTGCATAGGTACTATTTGTGATGCAACATTAATTGTCTGTAAAGTATGTTTAAGTGTTCTACGCCTGTATTTCGCAAAAGTTCCCTCATATCCTGCTATTGGAAAGATATGGGCTCGTCTGTTATATGTGCTTCAAACATGCCGATAAACAGCGCATAACCACATAACTTGCGTTTGAATAGCTGAATTCCTGTTGCACATCTGTCATGTGTTTTATTAGACACGCCTCCAAAAGTCTCTCTCTCTCTCTTTCTCTCTCTTTCTTTCTTTCTCTCTCTCTCTCTCTCTCTCTCTCTCTCTTTCTTTCTCTCTCTCTCTCTCTCTCTCTCTCTCTCTCTCTCTCTCTCTCTCTCTCTTAACCAACTAGAAAAAAAGAAAAGAGGGCCATGTTTGATCCACGGTATTGACGTGATTTGTGTCTGGAGGATATTTTCACAACCAGTCAGTAAGATCAGATAGTAATTAACGAGCAACTGACACTATCGGAATAGAGTTCTGTAGGCTACTGCATGTTCGTTTCTGCGTGTCTTTCAGTGACGGTTAGTCTATTTCTATCTCAAACGCCAGTATTTGTCCCTGTTTCAAACGGTAGCCTCATTAGCCATAGTACAATCATTCGGACTTGTCGGTCTAGTCGATTCCCAGAGTGATTCTGCTCTGCTGCATCTGGTAACCGAGGTTACCTGTATTGTGCCTGCCTTTGCTATCTGTCTGATACATAGACCGTATAAGGTTTGATACCACACTCTGTTGTTGTTTTAAAATCAAGCTGGCTCCCTGTATTTATAGGGGCTGCAGGTAGCCAATGCCATTTGTTGAGTTACTTTATCATAAACTTAACCAGGGATCCTTTCAGCTGAGGGTATATAGTCCAAAGGGAATGTGACCCCTGGCCAGAGCCACTGGAATTATTGTGGATAAAACTGAAATAATGGTTATCACCATCATAATAATAATTTTCTGAAGCTGCAGAAATAGCATCTTGAATATTAAAGTCATGGTTATCAGCTTTAACACCAAAATGGCATCCTCCTCATAAAGGCAAGCATAAGACAAAGTAGTTCTGACCTCTGAAGTTTATATAAATGCACACCTTTAAGTGTGACTAAGAAAATAGGCTATGAACAGATAGAATATAGGCTACTCTTCAAAAAAAAAAAAATATATAGAAAACACTTTACTTGGGAAGACTCGACTGATATATTGGCCTACATATATAGTTATATGCACATGGGAACAAACTGAATATTTAGACTTGTATGCTTTCTTTTTTTGAAGAGTATATAATGAAACTCACTGAACTACAGCTGAAGTGGAGTGGAACTGCAGATTTTACAGAAGTAAAATAAAAATAAAAAGAACTGCGATCTATGGATGAGGTAGAGACACTGAGAACGAGAACACAACATGGCGTCGTGAGTGGGAGCAGTGGAGGAGGCGTGTAGAATGGAATTTCAAAAAACGCACAACACTGTAGCCTATACATTTCTTCGCCTCTTTTTGAGCGGTATGTTAGACCTCAGTAATAGGCCTTGGCCTCAAAGTACCGCGGCCAGTCCGTGCTGTAGCATGTCGATATCGTTACACGGCACAGCAGTTCTCTCTCCGACCGACAGCCCCTACTCAAAAATAAATTTACGGCAATGTAAAGACAGACGGAGGGATCTCGGCATCGAGGGGATGTTGAACTCAGCGGGCCGGCTATCCCAGATGTTGCGGTTTTGCTAATCTCCCCGTTGTGCCTGGTTTAGACTCACGTGACAACAGGACACGGCATGCCCATCCGCCGTGTGACTCCGGTGACAGGCTACGAGCTGGGAAGGTTATGTCCTTCCACATTTACCCACGCAATGACGGCATGTGATGTGGAATTTGAGTCATGGACTGTGTTGTGTGTATGGATCTGGTGAACAGTAATACCACTGGCAGCGGATTAATCCAGGGAAATGATAACAGGGGCTTCAGAGAAGACAAAATGTCACAGTAGGCTATACAGCCGAGATAGACGGAATGGCCTGTTCTCATCATTATAGTTTTGATATGTCCGCATGAAGGAACCCCCCTCCTTTCCTGTCAAGACATTCCTGGCCCAAACAGCTCAAAATATCACAGTCAGTGATTAGAGTATGCAGACCGCCGGTACGTACTGAAGGAATGCTATTTTTTAAATGCCTCAATTACTACCCGTTTAGACACAAAGCGGCAGTGACTTTAAAAAGCATTTTATGTTTGAAATGAAAATAAAAAAATTATATCTGGAATTTCTCGAGGGTCAGAAGTTGAACCTTACAAGTATAATTTGACTTACGTGAAATGAGAGCTTAAATTGCATTTTATGGAAGAGAAAAGTGTTTCAGTGGTTTTAGAAATTCTTGGTACATCCAACTGAAACTTTTTCCTGTGCCATTAATATGCCTTTAAATTTTCATTAGCTTGCAAAGGCTCTACTGATATCTATATGCATTTGTATCAACAAAACGCCACTTACTTGAATATTTAAAAGAGTGCTGTTTGTTTGTATACTGCTTACTGTACACATCGTAAGTATTGTGCAATACCTTGACATGACTGAAGTACTGGCTGAGTATGGGTATAAATTACCCACTGCTGCCACCTACTGGAAACCCTTCTCTCTGCAGTTGCAGGCTAAGAAACTGAAGGACAAACATAACGTTACTCTCGACACGACAGACTTTGCCTTTACATGTCAGTGAATTTGGTGGATGTCTGTGACATCAAGCAGTCTCATAGCTCCAGTAATTTGTTGTCTGCCTTAAAACGCAGGCTTCTGTTGTTGAAGAGGAGACAGAATTAGAATGAAAGATGAATTGGCCAAGGAATTACTGGCTTGTACTGTATCACAGCGTAACATGATTAAAGCCTTGGCTGGATTCTCCAGGGCGGGTCTTACAGCATTAGTGGCATGCAATGTGAAGCATTTGTGGCCAAAAAAACATTCAATTCATTGTTTTGTTTTTTTAGCATTTGTTATAGTTTTAAGAAACATGCAATAATGTATACTTTAAATTAATCTGGTTAAGACCATCTGCCAAATCAATCACCACATAACATGGTGCTCCAGCACAAATGCACACACACACACACACACACACACACACACACCACCAGCCAGCATGCATCCCTAGCACAAGAACAGCGTATAGTCTCCTGACTTCAGCTGGGTTTGTGTCCCAGCTGGTCTGTCCACTCCTGTGGATGTTGTGCTTTTGTGCTGTGGATGTTTTGCTGTGGATGTTGTGTGGTTACCCACGGAAAGCAATGGGATAAACAAGAAATCCTACCACCTCACAGCATACACACTGCATACAAAATACGGAGAGGGACGGGCGATAATACTCCAAATGCTGACATTACAATTTATACTGTGTCATTGTTTTTAAATGTTTCATTCATGTTGGTGAAGTACAGCATTATAACTGAGCTGTGGTTACCATGCTTGAGATATGACTAACCCCTGAAAAAGGAGATTTTTCAAACCAACTGGGTTGACCGATGCCTTCTTCAGCAAGACCTGCTTATTTGCGCCCTCTGGTGGTTATAACAGCCGCTACCTGGAGTCATCGGTCAGCAGGTTGGCGTTATATTTATTGAAATGTCTTTCTGAGGGCAGCATTGCATGTGATTGGTTCTCTCAGCCATCCAATCAGCGAAAAGGTTAGGGTTAGGGTTACGGTAAGGGTTGCAATTCTGCCCTCAGAAGACATTTCAATAAATATAACACCAACCTGCCACCAGTCATCTCATCATACGTAGTATTTTCATTGATTATGTTTGAATTAGCTTGGCCATTTATGTATATTTATTTCAGTAAATCTCAAGGTGTCAGAGCACGACGTGCAGCGGCTGGCGTAACATGCTTCGGAGAAGAGCACATGCTTTTCTGCGCTCTCCAAAATCAACGGCAGAGGTTGCGGCAATGAGCGCTGAGAAATACGATTTCAAACTAGGGAGAAAAAATAAGGAGAAAGAGATCACTCTCTGGAGTGACCTACGTACATCACAACCTAAAATGTGCTTTAGACCCAATACCATAGAGATCCATCCATATATAGTCCAACAATACATATTCCATAATATCTGTGAGCACAAACCATAGATGAAGCTTAACCTAGAATGACCATGGAAACTGATGTGGCTTTCCTTCCATAAAAAAGGTGTCCTAGGACAACCCGTGGAACAGTCCAACACTGAATAATCGTTACATCCATGGATATTGCAAACTCAATGAAAATGAAAGAAGTAATAATAGATAATACCATCTATTGCATTTAATATAATGACTGCCATCAGGATTAAATGCTGAAAATACACGGGCAGAATGGACATAGTTTGCGATCAGGGAACCCAAATATAGCAACGGGACAGCTTTCCAATATTTTGCCCAGCAGCCGAAGCATTCCATTTCACCAGGATAATGAAACTACTGATGCAATCTCGCCAAGTCTCACATGCAAAAAGACTGCAGAGAAAACGTATGAGGGAAAGAGAGCTGAATTAAGCAGGTACGGTACTCACAGGCTGGCTGTCGACCCGTCACTCAAACTGATGGCTGCGGGACGTCCTGGCGAACTGATCCCTGGGTAGAGAGGCTCGGTTTTATAGCAGGAGAAGAAGTCCGCCTTGATCCCCCGAATCTATGCTGGACAAGAGGCCCTTCTCTCTTTTTCCAAACTGTGCCTGGTTTGATTTCATATGGAATCCTGAAAAACAAAAACTCTCAGAACATTCGGAAATTTGGATTGGATTACACTAAATAGAGTATGTTTAATTGTTTTCGCCTGGTTTGTATGACTGGATATAGTGTCAAGCAGAATTTCCGGTGGCTGGTCTTATGCTACTAATGAAGATGTGCCTATCTTTGCCTGTTTTTATGGGGGTAGTAGAAATGATATTGGTATTTGGTGTCCTTGACCCTCTATTTGTTATATATTATGTGTGTACGTAGTATAAATATTAAAATGAACTGATAAAATCCCAGGTCAATAGTAATGCCAGCCAATGCATTTCACTGTTAACTCTAGAGACCCATTAGGCATGTCCAGCTGTGAGACAGATAGGAAACAGCACTCAATCTGGCATGCAATGCAAACACAAATGATTTAATCTCTGACTCCAAGGCCCACTGCTGAAATCCAAAAACAACGTTACCAGTCCCAAGAGACTTAGTCTAATTCATAATATTACACAGTAGTCCAACCATTTGTGAAACTGCCTCTGTGTTGACGGGAGAGGATTTGATAAGTATTTCATAATGAAATTATTGAGGGTTTGATTCGTATTTCATAATACATTTACTGAAGATTTGATTCGTATTTCATATAGAAAATTATTGTCCTGCGAAATAGCGCAACAAATAATCCCACCGGAGGGGGCAAACCATATAGCATATAGCAATTAATAATAATAAAAGGTTTAATTATGAATATGTTCTATACATGAGCCACATCCTAAAAGGTTTTGTAAAAAGTATTTCCTAAATTAACAAAGATAAAACTGAACTGACTAGTCTTTTTTGGGTCAAAAAAATCTATTGCACCTGTAAGAGGCCTTTAATGCTGTGTGTCCTTCGGAATAGAGACAGTGTCTTATTTGTGTCACAAAAACCCAGTTTTTTCAACTCTCTCTTTTTCTCTTCCACCATACTGCACGGCTCCTCGGTGGAGTCCGACGCAACATTAAATACACTATTCTACAACTGTAATAATGTTTAAAAACAGCTGAGCTGCTTGTCAAAAATAAGCCCCTGTGGTTGCAGCTTTGTTCCAGAAAAAAACTATTTTTGCTCATGTGAGATCAATGGTTTGCACGGCTGCATCGTGACATGATGGAGCTGGGATGCTAACCCGATGCTAAGTCCAAGACGGGACACTGCTGCGTACGATTGAGCCAGGTGACTATCCTGCCTCGTGTCAGTTATAGGTAACTAAAGGCACCTGCAAGTGTACAATGTCCTTTTTCAGATCTCTTTCAGTTCTCACAGTGCTCGGATGACTCCGATGCGCAGATCTCATGGCAAACCACTTCTGATCCAAGGCCATAGATCTAAATAGATAAAGTGGTCGCAAACTCCTGTCCCGTAGGGCCGCAGTCTCGGCTGGTTTCTGTGATTTCCTCTAAATCAGCAGTCAATTTATGCCTTGGAAACAAGTTGTGCAGTCGTTAGCCAATCGATGACTTAAATTAAGCAGGAACCCATCAAAGACCAGCCCTACAGAATTTGGGTTTGAGATATCTGACTGAGACTGCTCATGCAATATTGGACTAATATGTGAAATTCTTCAACAAATGCTGAATAAAATCACAGATGCAGCGATACCAAGGGCCCTATCTCACACCCAGCACTAACCCAAACGCAAAGTGTCTTTGCTAGTTTCAGTCCGACGCAGTGGTCATTTTATTGCCCAGCACTCACGTTGTTTAAATACCAAATAAACTTGCACCCATAGCAAGTGAACTGGGAGGGTTGGTCTCTTCCCCTCTGTAAAGTGTTATACAGAGGGGAAGAGATTAGATTTGCTCAAATTTGACTGTACCAGTGACCCCTGGTGGTTAATATGGTGCCCACAGTCTGCAGAATGAAGTGGTGCATTGACTGTGTGCGGAAGCTTCTATCTCATGGCTATTCACTTTTTTGCTGCTGTGTATCCAGTGAGAGGAGGACATGGCTCGCTGAGGACATGGTGTACACTTAGAATTCAATGCAAGTTTTATTTGGTATAATGAGTAATAATGTACAGATTGTGAAAATGATATCATCTAAATAAGTTTGATGTATATAAAGATGTATGTTTACATTTTGCCATTCAATGAAATTGAATACATTTAGAATTTCAGTGAAGGAGAGATATTGTATAGGCTACTGGGTCACATCTGAAAAGGAATGTTGATGTTTGTCTATAATTACTAGACACGCCTTTTCATTAAAACCACTCTTACCATCATTTATATTTGTTAGCTCCTAACCACTTTAGCATCAATGCAGTCAAGTTCTCAAGTGCTAATCCTGGGCACAAGCTGCACCCAGAGGATGGACTCAATGACTCTTTATAAGAAATTAAATGACTTTTCTGAGCATGTAGGCCCTTTGTCTGGTGGGAGAATGCACTCAACGAAATACTCATGAAACTATGGGTTTATTTCATCCATATGAGGCATGATACGCAGTAAGATCAACATGCGAAAGATTTAAAAACAAAGATTTTTTTACACATTGAGCACGTTTGTGCGTATCATGCCTCATATGTATGAAATAAACTCATAGTTTTATGAGTAGTGAGTGCTGTCCGGTTTTTTTATTCTATTTTTTTGTGGGCTTCAGCACCCAATTATTAGTCAATAGGTCTTGAGTTGAGCACATTTAATTTTCTATTGATTGGTTGGAGAATGCCTGGAGACCATTAATTGGGCAGGAGCTGCAAGCTGGTACCTTCCTCCTTCACTGGCCACCGGTCTCCTCCCTGTCCCTCTCGGTCACCATGGTGACACTACTACACAGGTAGAAGTGGCCCATCCCAATCCACCAGCTCTGTGGGTGATTGTCCCTTACGTAAAATACTAATTTGCAGTCACCCTGTATGTTGAATAGAAAACAATACATGCTTCTTAGCAGACACTTTTATCCATACAGTATATGAATACATACTATTTCTTTAGTATACGTAGTCCCCTGGGATCGAACCCACGACCTTTGCGTTGTTACCAACTGAGCGATAGGACTTGAACCTGTAGGAGTCACAAGATACAGAATGCGAAGGCAAAACGAAACACACAGCATGTACAACCGTTATAAGCCACAAGGTAAAGTCTGGGCCCCCCATCCTGCTGACTCAGTAATCCGGGCGTTTGCTGCGATTGGGGGATACCGGGGAACAAGAGGAAGGCTTCAGGTTTCTTCTCAAAGCTAGCTAGTGCATTATGCTACAAGGCTTACGCTAACGCCCGTGCCAAGACTGTTTCATCTACCCTTGGACGATGGTTTATGGATTAGTTCCACAGGAATTAATGAGGTTGATCTAGTGCAGGAGACAGACAAGCTGGAGAGGTCTGCAAAGGCAGTTATGATACTCAAAGGCCCACGGTCCCGTCAATCATATGGATGGGGAACAGCAGTTATGATACTCAAAGGCCCACGGTCACGTCAATCATATGGATGGGGAACAACAGTTATGATACTCAAAGGCCCACGGTCCCGTCAATCATATGGATGGGGAACAGTAGAAGAGTTGCAGTACCTACAGATTCTTTCGTGCTCGTCACACAAACAAAGTGTGGCGTCTGTCCTAACCTAATCACTTCACAAAAAAACCTCCCAGACCGAAATGTGGGTCAGAGTTAATATTTATCCCCGCGTGGACAGGATCAGTGCTTGTCAGAACAGAAGCTTCAGTCCTGCTGTTTAACCAGCACGAGAGAGATGAGCTGCCAACTGCTGTTCCTTCTGCTGGCCATAGGAGCCTGGTTGTCCCCTGCTGAAGGGCAAGCGACCTACGATAAGCTCCCTGACCTCTACAAGAAAGGGGTCGACCTCGCCCTGGAGCATCTCAAGTCACACCCTGGTATTCGACACCATTTCTTGTTCTTCATGACCGAGAGCAAATCTAACATTGAGGTACTTCCTTTTTTTCCCTTTTTATTCGTGTTCAGTGTATTACATGTTTATCTTTTGTGTGTGGAAATGTCAACCAGGAGTTGGTTTGACAATGTAATTCATAAAAAAAATTATTAATGAATAAAAAAAATTGGTTCCATTTTGACCCGAGAAACTTTACCTCTGTAGCTGTTGTTTTGCAGAACTTTCCATGTTTCAAAATAACAGTGTGTTTTTAAGTCCTCCCTAGCCTGCCAGTATTATTGATTAAAAAAGGTTATCTATATTTGGACTTTTGAAGGTAAATTAAAATAAAACTTTTTTTTTTTTTTTAAATGAATGTTTAGACTGTTGTGGAATGTATATTGCATTTGGGACTCCTAACTAACATCAGAAGTCCAAGGATCACCAGTATTTGTTTTCCAAACCTAGAAGTATTGACATTATTGTGATCTTTGAACATGACCAGCTCAGGGTCATACTTTAGATAAAAACAAGCAAGCTGACATCATAGCATTATGTTGTTCCAAACTAGGTAATAATTAATTTAATTAGCATGATAAAGTAGTGATTTTTATGATTTTACAGAAACAAGCAGAATGTTTATTTTGTTGATTCTGATTGTGAATTTGTTTAAACAGATGTGTAGAGAACTGGAAAAACCTCTGAACATTACATAACAAAACCAGTCTCAGCATTATGAATTGATGTATATCAAAATATAGTGCATGTATATGATAATATATTATTTCCAGTCTATACTGCAGAATACATTGTTGCAGTATATCAGACTGTAAAAAATGTTGTAAACAATATAAAAATGCAGAAGACACATATGGTACAACATTTTGAAATATTTTGCAATAAGTTCCTTATATATTTTGGATGGAATATTTAAGAGAATACTTTATATGATAATATAGTTACATATCCAGCTTTTATCTGAAATGTAATACACCATAGAACTGTCTGAAGAAATTACACAAAGAATGAGACTATATGACTACTGTTAGTCAATGGTAGTGTTATTCTTTAGACTGATCATGAGCAGGCTTAACCACACTGAGCGGTTTCCTTTGTTTTTCAGTCTGGATTCAGTGTGAACTACATTTACCACAACTTCTACCTTAAAGCAACCAAGTGCTCCAAGGACAAATTGAACCTCGATCCAAAGAAATGCCCCTTCAGGAATGACCGAGTGAGTACCTGTGGGGCCCCGTTTCATTATTTTCATTTCGTTCATTCGTTTTTGTTTCTTTCTCCTTCTATTTTATTATCTTCTTTATGGAATCTCAATAAATTCTTATAATTTTAACCATGAAATGAATAAAGCACAAACACAAAACACTCTAAGATGGCTTTTGGGAAATGGGCCCAGGACAACAGACAACCAGTGGTTGTGATTTAAATCTGTATTTAGTCCAGTTGCTGTAGTTCAGCACATTTTGGTGGCGTGTTATTCTGTAGAATCTGTAAATAATTTCTGTCTTATTTTTTTGTTTTTCCTTCTCATAGCCACTGATAGACTGTGTAGTTTGCTACAAAACTTATTTAGGGACAGTTGAAAGTGACCCCAAGCCATATTTGAACTGTGTCCACAAACCAGCCATGACCGCGGTAAGAACTCTCCTTGCCAGTTCAGATTTTGTCAGTCACAACCATGTTACAATAGTATGACATTATTCAGTTGTTTAGCAATGGTAGAAAAAAACATGGAATCATTATTATTGGAGGCAGAACCAACATAAGTTTGTGTGTGCTCATTTTTCCATAACACCGACATTTGGTATTTGAAAGTCAGATAGGATGATATGAGAGAAAGCTGAATAAAGACAGAAACATTGCTCAACAGTATTTGACAGCAATACTTGCTAGGTATTGTAACAGCGAAATACAAAAATAGTGATATTCAAAATAAAAATATATGATCAAATTCTAGAACCAGTAAGTATAATATAGTGTATTTACATTCTATGATAATGATATAATTAACTTATGACCTCCATTTCAGGAAATGAAGGCCAAAAGACTGGAGCACTGGAACAAAATGGTCTACAGCAGTGGTGGAGCAACGCTCCTGGGGAGCACTGGGGAAACCTGAAATATTGTAACTGCCTTTTGCCATTTCTTTTTCTTGGGTGTGTCTATCATTAATTGTGATGTCAATATTTAAAATAAATGAATTTTAAAATACTACGCTGACAATCTATTGATTGTAATACACTTAATGAGTATGTTCCTTAGTGGGGGGGGGGGGACATTCCAGAAAATGAAATCTCACCCTTTCGATGAGATTGAAATAACATAGGCAGTAAACACTACAGTGCCAATAAAGAAAAAAATTCCAAGTTGCTGCAATTAAATTTCAAGTGCGCATATCATTAAACACATTTTTAAAGCTTTATAAACTCATACGAAACACAAAGTTTGAAAGTATTGCAAGGGAAAACAACACAGACCACCAGACCCACCAGAACCAAACTCTGAGCTGTACAATGTCATGGTTGGGATGATATTTCATTAAAGATAGAAAAAGATATTGGAACTGGACACAAACCAGTTTGTTTCAGGACAGTTTTGTCTCTATCCACACAACCTGTCTTTTAATATATTTCTTTTCTCACTGTGAAACACTCAGGATATAGCTTCTCCCTATAATTTCCATTGAAATGCAGATGGATGGGCAAACGCCAAATACGGGCCTTATTTTTCAGACAACCTTACTCCCCCACTATCAGAAGTGTAAAATACAGGTTCATTTGGATTTGCTAATAAGCATAATTCTAGGTAGAACTAATTAGTGAAATCATCCGACTGAGTTCATGATTGGAAGAAACACATGGCAAGACTTTTACTTTCTGACCCCTGGACTACACCTCTGCCCACTGTACTATAAACAATCTGTGGCAGATGACAACATTACTCGATTGATTAGTTACATCCTTACACTCAAAACTTGTGAATGTGAATGGGAGTGAACACAATCCTGAAACAAACCGATATGACAACATATATAAAACCAACCTAAATAAATGAACAGATATACAGTAAACATGTGTGCAGAAATTGTTACAGCTGTACTTTTACAGTAGCCAATTATGGTTCCAGAAGAAACCACTATAATATCAGTTCAGTTTTATGCTTGGAGAACTAGTGAAACTGTGTCCAAAAAACCAGTCCTCAAGTAATGTATCCATGTATTGATTGCACATCGAAACCGACTGTTAAAGCAACTTTTTTTTGAGAGCAAGATTTTGCTGTTTCAGTGTTAAACTGGTTTCGCCAGCAACAGCACTTGATGGCGATTACAATGCAAGTTGAACTCAAAGGTCTCCAGAAGATGTAGGTCAGAGTTAATATTTATCCCTGCGTGGACAGGATCAGTGCTTGACGGAATAGAAGCCTCAGTCCTGCTGTTCAACTAGTACAGAGAGAGATGAGCTGCCAACTGCTGTTCCTTCTGCTGGCCATAGGAGCCTGTCTGTCCCCTGCTGAAGGGCAAGCGGCCTACGATGAGCTCTCCGACCTCTACAAGAAAGGGGTCGACCTCGCCCTGGAGCAGCTCAAGTCACACTCTGGCATTCAGCATTACTTATTCTTTTTAAAAAGCTTGGATACTAAAGAAGCTCAGGTACTGCCTTCTCTCTAATTCCCTGTGTGCCACTTTTCTGTCTGTTGACATGTAAATCTCACCTAAACTATCAAGATTTGAGCTGGGGGCTATTCCACAAAGAACGATTACTGAGTTGGTTGGATAACTGCGCTGGGTAAAACCCGGAACCCTCCAAAGTCTGGAACATGGACTGACGTAAATAGAGCTGTTCTGCACTTATCCAGCTAACTCAGTAATGATAAACGATATGCTGTTAAAAGATCTCGCAAGCCGGTCACTCACACAGGGGAAGCTGCTTAGTTACAGACCCCAAGCAGATTCTCATTCAGCTTAAAATATATATTAATTATTTTGTGTACAAAACTGCACGGAGAAAAATTTAATGAGGATTTAGATAGAAAAGGAATGATGATTGAATTTTTTTACTTTTGATGGAAAAAGTAAATGTCCAAAGGTCCCTTTTATTGGTTTTTCTTTAAACTAAATATGTACTTTGGCATTTGTTTTGTGTGTGGTGCATTTGAGCAGATGGTCTAGATCAGGGCTGCTCAACCTTGTTCTTGGAGATCTACCGTCCTGTAGGTTTTCACTGCAACCCTAACGAAGCACACCTCATCCAACAGCTAGAGATCTCGTTGAGCTGCTAATTAGTAGAATCAGGTGTGCCAAATTAGGGTTGAAATGAAAACCCACAGGACGGTAGCTCTCCAGGAACAGGGTTGGGCAGCCCTGGTCTAAATACACAAGAATAAATTTTCATTTATTTTTTTGTAACACTGCAGCTATTAAGTGGTTTATTAAATTAAGATATAGTCATAGTACCTATATTTAATCTTCATGTGGACTGATGAATGTATTGTGTAGCAATAAGAGAAATATTGGATTTATACTGAACATTTTTTGCTATATCCCATGTCTTTGCTTTTATATATATTACATTATATATACTATATATACTATACTATATTTAAACACACTCTTACAACACAATGTTTAGATCCTGTTATGCTTTAGTCAACTATTATTAAGTCCTGCATCAGTATTTTCATTACGTAACACATGCCTACAAAAATGACACAAAGAAAGAGAAATTGTTACAACCGCCGCTTCTTTCCAGTCCACTTTCATATAGTTCTCCCTGTGTTTCCCATTCCTCTCGTTTCATGTCATGTTTTTACTTTTACCCTGTTTGTCTTTCGTGTTGTGCAGGCTGGGCGTGGTTTCCCTCTTTGTTTACTCATTCTCCTCTTTTAATCTCCCAGCCTATCACTCGCCTTCCCTGTTTGCATTCCACAATCACTCTCGTTAGCTCATTCATTCTCGCATACATTCCGCACGCTTTACTCATCATATCTCCCTATTTATGTTCCCTTCTCTGTCGTCTCTTTGCCAGTTTGTTACTCGGACAGTGTATGTTGTGCTAAGGTGTTAAGTCTGCCTTTTCCAGTTCACCCGCCAGCCTGCATTCCCTGCTCTGCCATTGCCCTCGCCAACCCTGCTTCCAGTCTGTCACCGGTTGTCTGCCATTTGCCCACCTCTTCTCCTGTTTTCCCTGATCTTCATCTGCCCCTGGTTATCGCCAACCCCGTATCCAGACCCACACCTTGCTCTCCCTCTTCATTGTTGTTTGCTTGCCTTAAATAAAGTGCTCCGCTGGAACTTATTGTGAGTGTCACCGAGTCCTGCATTTGGGTCCATACCAGTTGGGAGAAACGTAACAGAAATGCCTGTACATTGTGCATGTTTGAGTGGTAGAAGTGGATTGAAAATTTTCAGGCTTAACCCTATCGAGTGATTTTTTTTTGTTTTTCAGTCTGGATTCAATGTGAACTACATTTACCACAACTTCTACCTTAAGCCAACCACGTGCTCCAAGGACACAGTGGACCCTGATCCAAAGAAATGCCCTTTCAGGAGTGACCGAGTGAGTACCAGTGGGAGATCACTGACCAGGTCAATAGATGACCAGTGGTTATTTAAATCTTTATTAAGCCAACAGCTGTAGCTCAGCACATTGTGGTGGTGTGTAATTATGAAGGATCTGTAAATAATTTCTGCCTTGTTTGTCTCCCTCATAGCCACTGGTAGACTGTGTAGTTTGTTACAAAACCTATTCAGGGATAGTTGAAACTGAACCCAAGCCGTATGTGAACTGTGTCCACAAACCAGCCCTGACAAAGGTAAGCCCTCCATCTTTTAAATGTAGAACAGAGCTAATTCTACAATAATAGAGTACGCATTTTACACTAATAGATAGTACTTTGCACTGACATAATACATTTTACCCTGATAGAGTGCATTATACATGAATAGATTGCATTTTACACCGATAAAATAATTTTTTTTGGATTTAAAATAAAGTTCTATAATTGCTATAATTTTCTTTAAAGTAGGACTTCCATATAATGCATCTAGTTATGGTAACCATGTGCAGGGTGTTGATGTACCCTGTAGCTTCGATCAAGATCACACTGATCAGGACTAATGTGGGGCAACATATTATTGGCCTAGAGAGGGAGGGTTTCAATCAGCATCTGTTCTACACAAATCGTTGCTCATGACCAACTCCAGCATGGTTACATCTGCTCTGCTGTACTGTGCTCTGGAAAAGTAGCTCAGGTGGTTTACCTGGCAGATTGCTGGCCAGAATCGCAGAGTGGAAAACAAGCAGTTTCCTTAATCCACACACAGTTCCCACCCTCCAGAATTCAGATAATTCTGAAGTGAGAACAACAGGAAAAAGAATCCAACAAAACTTCATGAAAAATTATTAATTACGCATTTTATATTGTAGTAGGCGCCATATGTCTCACTGCAACATTATTATTAGTATTGTCTCTGACTCCCAAAGGTTAGCATGTTAATTACATTACAATAACTGCATGGGTGTAATATGGATACTGAAAAAATAATATTTACACTGTGATCTGACTTACCCAAATGGCATCCATTTCAGGACATGACGGAGAAAAGAGTCAAACACTGTAACAACATGGCCTACAGCAGCGGTGCTGTGACTCTTCTTGGAAGTATTGGAAAAAACTGAAATCCCGGAAATGGCATTTGATTATTTTACTTTCTCTATCAGTTTTTCTTCAAAATCATATAAAAATAAATCAATATTGAAATAGTTTTGCAATGATCTATACATTTTTATTAAAGCTAACCAACCATAAAAAAAACTGAAATTAAAATTTTTGCTTCACAGATGTATTGTAAGCACCAGACATACAATATACTGTAGCAACACAAATATATAATAACATAATATAAAGCACACGTGTTCGAATATGCTAATAAACTTAAAGACATGTCACGATTGGATTGAAATGAAGAAAAGTCAAACAAAGACTGTTGGGACTGTCTGCAGGCCATTTAAATTGTTCAGTTGAGGTTCAATACAACAACACAACAATTTCACTGACTTAGATTTCAGTAACATACATATGTGTTGCTATGCCAACCAAAAACTGGAAAACCCAGCTTTATCCTGGAGAAAAGATACACTCAAGTCATGAGGCGAAAGGCTCTGCAAAGCACAGAGCAACATGGCTGTCTTTCCGGCTGTCTTTCCCTCCACACTCAACGGCATTCAGAACCACTGTGGTCTATTGCTTTTTTTAACAGTCCAGATTAACTAATCACATGCAGACTACCTTTGACTTTGATCCTGTCGGTTTATATGTAGGTATGTTAAAACTTCTTTTTAAAAAAATAATAAAAAATTTGTTTCTGATTTTTCCCTTTTTCTCCCAATTTAGTAGCCAATTGAACCCCTATTCTAATTCAATTCCCCCCATGTAGCAACCGCTAGAGAACCACCGCTACACAACCCCGTCAATCGGTACTAGTAGTAGGAAGGAGGGCGCCACGTCCTCTACAGGGCGCGACTCCTCGAGCTCCTGACCGTGACTCCAACTCGCCCTGGGTCGTCCGTGCGCAGCGGTTCTCTCCGAGCCCCTCCCCCCACCCGGAAGCGGCCGCCAATTGCCGCTTCCACAGGGCACCGGCCACGCTCGGATATGGCAGGACCGGGGCGCGAACCCCGATCCTCGGAGTACAGCTGCGCTGACTGAAAGTCAGTGCTCTTACCGTTGTACTACCGCGGCGGCAGGTATGTTAAAACTTCTAACAGATTCGTAGCAAGACCTTGTCATTGTTTTAAAGTAAAAATCAACAAAAAATTAAAATACTAATGCAAGACTCAGAACTTCCATGGAGAAGCAGAGGAACAGAGAGAGAAAGAAATGTTGTGAAGCTTGGCATAGCTATGCTATGTACTTTTCGCAATAGAATAATATGTTCATGTCGGGGGCCAGCAATAGGGGCCCTGGAGACAGACCGCTCACAGTACAGGGGACTCTGAGAGACACTTGGGGCCTGTTCCACAAAGTAGGATTACTGAGATAGCTGGATAACTACACTGAGTAAAACCCGGAACAGCTCTTTTTACTTCAGTCCATGTTCTAGATTTGGGAGGGTTCCGGGTTTTACTCAGTGCAGTTATCCAGCTAACTCAGTAATCCTGCTTTCAAGAACAGGCCCCTGGGTCAGTGCCAGGTGGTGGATTAATGTTTACCCTTTACTAAATATACCGGAGGGCCACATAGCAGAGCGACCAGTCCAACGCTGAGAGGGAAGATGTGTCGCCCACTGCTCACCCTGATGCTCATCACAGGAGCCCTGCTGATCTCCACGGAGGGTCCGAAGAATTATCACAGGCTCCCTGGCATATACAAGAACATTGCTGACAAGGCGATTCAACACTGCAATCAAAACTCCTCACAAAACTGCAAACAACCTGGCGCACAGCACATTAATTTTTTTCGCTTCCTACGGCGTACGGAGGTATGGACAGAATGTATTTGTGCATTTGTGGTGTTAATCTCTCAGTTAAAGTAAAACTGACTTGCTAATACCAACAGTCGGCTTGGTATGATAAGGCTTTCGTTTGGCCATTTTCAAAATGTAAACATTTCAAGTTTTCCTTTTTATGTCATGATATTTATCATGCTTTATTTATTTGAAAAGGTCAGTCAGGACCCGGCTGACCATAATTTAGGCCAACGGATCAGAGCTTACTTGTGTTTTGAAAAGAAAAGACGGTTTAGCTAATTGTCAAACCAAGTAGAACCTTCATACACGGCTAACTTATTTCCATTTTCAGATTGTGCATTCATACAATAACCATCTTATCAACATCTAAAATATATTTGAATTGCACAATATTAATTGGAAAGTTACAGAACACTTGAGCAGAGATGTAAAAACTGTAGAAATTATTTCCTTGGCTCCGTAATCGCTTCTGAAATCAAGCCAGGCATGCTGCAACAGCTGAAAACTATATACTGAACTTGAAAATCCTGATTAATTCTTATACAACTATTTCCATATGTAAATGTAACCCTTTACAAAACATATAGCTGCTTTGTCATAAAAATTCTAACATTGCTATTGACTTATATGGGTTCAGAGAAAAAGCAATAAAGTAAACAGTTTGCAGACCATTTTGAAATCAGTAACCTTGCTGGCCCAGTAAGGTGAAACTATTTCTTGTTTACATATTTTTGTCAACTGCTGACACAATTTAGTGTTGTGTTATGCTTTTGTAAACCTTTTTTGATGTTTTATTTATGGCCTAGAAATTGAATCCATTTTACATCGAGCTTCGCTTGAAAGCCACCAATTGCAAAATTACTGGAAATATCACACATCGAGATAACTGCCAATTTATGCAAGAAATGGTAAGTTATAATAGACTGGAGCAAGAAGGTACGTAGCAAGAATTTAAGTGTTGAAATGTTAACAATCAAAGAGTGATAGGTATCACTTTTGTGTATTTCTTTATATGAATGTAGACCAGAGTTAAACAACATCGATACCAAGTGTTAATTTTAAGTGTTACAGGAATAACCCCACAGCAATGTTGCTTAAAATATTTACACTTTTACAGGTAGCTGGTGTGGTATTGGCATTGCAGTACACCAGGCAGTGCCTAAGCATACCTCTAACCCTTTGGCGAGAATATGGAAACCAAATACAGAAGTATTTGCGTAACTGTGATGCTGTGAAATGTTTGCAAGTGCAAAGTACAACAGGCTGAAGTAGTCACCCTTACTTAACTCACCTAGCCACCGAAATTAGTTGTTTGCCATTTCTCCCAAACAGTCCAGGGATTCTGGGAAAACATATAAATGATTCTGTTCTACACAGATTTTAAATGCTGAGTATCTGGAACAGCAAATAAATAGTGAGGTCATTCACATAAAAAAGTTTGATTCTACACTTGAAAAGTGTTGTCAAATTTCTAAAACGGCATGTGTTTTATCTTACACATCTTGAACAAAAGGAGCAATATTTTGTGACCTGGTGATTTTTAAGAGGGGTGCATGGATTTCAGAAACAATGGCCTATAAGCACGTGCAGATTGTATAATGCTCCCCCAAGAGATTTGTACAATTTGAGACTCCAAGATCAAAATCCACATCCACATACAAAAGGCTGTGCCATTTGGTTATTAATAAAGTTTCATTTCCAAGTCTCCTGTTCCAGCTCATCGGTCACTAACAATATATTTGTCGATTTGATGAATGTATCAGATGATTAATCTTTGTGAATCTACCTCTTAGTAACTAAAGATCTTCTACTGTGCTACCACTTCAACTAATTGGTTGTTTTTCTTTTTTTCGAAAGCCATTTATTAACTGTGCTTTTTGCAATAAGCCTGGGACTGACCTCAAAACATCCTTCATTCACTGTACTACAGAAAGGACTGCAAAAGAGGTACATTAGCTCTACTGGAATATTACTCAGTCTCATCACTCTTGCAGACGACCTACAACAGAGAAATCTGGAACTGTATTCCTTAGTTTTTTTCATTCTTCAGGTCGTGGATTGCTCTTTAACAGACCTATTTTTTATTATTATTTCAGCATGAGAAATATCGGAATGATGGGTGCAAGGACTTCTACCTTATTGGAGCTGGCCATCCGTTTGCACGCGCAATGCAGCTGGAAACAACAGATCCAGCCCCTGAATGTCTAGGGTGTCTCTGAATGCTCCAGTGAGCTTGTAGTAATAGACTCCCGCAGTTCCCATTGCAGTGCAATGATGGCTTTGTGGTGGTTTCATGCTGTCAGATTCACTGTGCTGTATTCCCTTCTCTGCTCTGCCTGAATGTACTCTAGACTTGCTTGTGCACAGTGACTAAATGCCACTCTTCTCTTGAGAGCTTCTAACAATGACTGATGGACCATGTATTTTCTGTATTGGAAAATTGGTTTGACTTTGCTGGAACTTCAAATACAGATGAGCATTCCTCCATTAATACTCGATTGTCCCACATCAAGTTGTGTCATAGGGCAGAGAAAAGCTATTCAAAAGACAATGGTTTCAACCTTGACCACCAACCAAGGAAAACGCTCTGTATTATACACAGTAGGCTACATCTACTCTATTATTCCTCGTTAGGTTCTGAGAGCACATTTGTTTTCACCACTACGGCTACTTTAAAAGCCTACTTTTACGAATAATCTAAAGCAAACTTCAATCACACCACAGTTCAGATTGAACAGGCGATTTAAAGGGATCTTGAAATCATAATGGCAGGCGTCCTTTCGGATACCAAAATATCTTGAGCACATAATTTACTTAGAAATAAGAACACTGGCACAGCTGTTTATAGTGACGTGGACATAAATGCGCATACAATTGACCAGTAAATGAACGCTGGTCACCAACCAACCTGGTTGTTAATTCACATTACCCTGATAAAGCTACTCGTGTCTGTTTTTCCCGTCATTCTGGGTGATCAAAAACTGTAATCGTTTTTCGGTATCAATTGCTTGGCCGAATAGACACGCACTATGCAAGCACGAAAAAACTCAGTCCACTACTGAACACATCTGTGCTGTTGTCTCTTGAAGCTTTGGTCCCCCAAAGATAACGTGTGTCCGTAAATTGTCGAACCAGATGATTTGGGATTATGCTTCAGGTTGAACCTGTTCACTACCTTGTAATGCTTCTTGTAGTCAGTATGGAGGCTCAGTCAAGTGGAACATGATTTGAATTGCAAGGTAAAGGTCAGAGCTTTCATTACACAAAATGAAGCCCAGAGAAGATCCTGCCTAGAATCCCACCATTGACCAATCCAGTGCTTCCAAAACCATTCCGGTCAGGCCCGTCTTTGGTACATAGGACATTTTTAAAGCCCCCCCCCCCCTCCTACACACACACACACACACACACACACACACACACACACACACATCCTGTGCTGTGCCTTTTTCCTTCAACCCTCTGGCAGTGCTGTTAGCCAGGTCTGCTACCATTGCTAATGTAACTAAACCCACTCGCATCTCTCAGTTAAAGTAAAACTGATTTGCTAATACCAACAGTCGGCTTGGTATGATAAGACTTTTGTTTGGCCATTTTCAAAATGTAAACATTTTAAGTTTTCCTTTTTATGTCATGATATTTATCATGCTTTATTTATTTGAAAAGGTCAGTCAGGTCCCGGCTGACAATAATTTAGGCCAACGGATCAGAGCTCACTTGTGTTTTGAAAAGAAAAGACGGTTTAGCTAACTGTCAAACTAAGTAGAATCTTCATACACAGCTATATTATTTCCATTTTCACATACAATAACCATTTTATAAATGTCCAAAATATATTTAAATTGCATAATATCTAAATTGGAAAGTTGCAGAACTATAAAAACGGTGAGGTGAGCTGTAGAAATTATTTTCTTGGCTCCTTAATTTCTTCATATTTTGAAATCAATCAAGAAACAGCTGAAAATTCTCATAAATTCAGATAAAACAATTTCCATATGTAAATGTAATCATTTCCAAAACATATAGCTGCTTTGTCATGACCAAGTAAAATTCTAACATTGCTTTTGACTGTCTTTCAGAGAAAAAGCAATAAAGTCAACAATTTGTAGACCATGCAAATCAGTAACCTTGCTGGGGTGAAACTATGTCTTATGCACAGTTTTTTGTCAGCTGCTGACTCAATTTAATTTTGTGTTATCTTTTTGTAAACCATGTTATGCTTTTCTTTTATTTCTGGCCTAGCGATATAATCCTTTTTACATTGAGCTTCACTTGAAAGCTACTAATTGCAGCAATACTTGGAAGACCACACATCAAGATGACTGCACGTTTATTTCAGAAGTGGTAAGTTATAAAGGACTGAAGCAAAACCAGCAGAAGGTTGACAATGAAGGAGTGATAAGATTCATATTGAGTATTGCTTTATATGAACGCAGATCAGAGAGTGTTCAACATCTATACCTAGTGTATTGTCACTGACAATATATGTGTCTATTTGATGAATGTATCAGATGATTCATCTTTGTGAATCTACCTCTTACTAAGTTGAGACTTTCTACTGTGCTACCCCTTCAACTAATTGGTTGTTTTTCTTTTTTTTTAAAGCCACCTATTGACTGTGCTTTTTGCAAAAAGCATGAGACGGACGTACACTGTACTACACAGAGAAGCACTGCAGAGCAGGAGGTACCTACACTAGCTCTACCAGCATATTATTCACTCATCACTCGCAGATCATCTGCAACAGAAAAATCCAAAACTGTGTTCCTTCTGATTTATTTATACTTCATTTAGTGGACAGGCCTTGTTGCTCTTTAACAGACCTATTTTTATTTTTATTATTATTTCAGCGTGTGAAATTTCGGAAAAACTGCTACCTCCCCGGTGTTGGAATAATAATGGCAAGGGAGAACCTTAATGCCTAGGGTGTCTCTGAATGTTCCAGTGAGCTTGAGGTGTCCGATCTCTTGCAGTAATGGACTCCCACAGTTCCCATTGCAGTGCAACGATGGCTCTGCGATGGCTCCGTGCTGCCAGATCCACTGTGCTGTATTCCCTTCTCCGTTCTGCCTTAATGTACTCTAGACTTGCTTGTGCACAGTGACTAAATGCTACTTTTGACATTTTACTCCCAGCACTTTCTCTGAGTAATCATCACACAAAGCCAACAAAAATAAACACATGAAGGATAGTACATAGCAATGTTAGTTAATTATTTGTGCCACCAAAATGTCATTTAGAGGGTAACTAGACAAAGAAATCTATATATGGCATTTGTCTGTGCTGGAGTGTATCGCATCTTGTTCCAATAAATTGAATAAGCAATTACTATAGTTAGTCATGTTGCATCTGGAGCATTTAGTACATGTGTTTGAAAGACAACCCTACACACTGACAAAAGCTGTTCACATCCAAAACCTTTACATTGTATTCAACATAGTATATACTGTACGTCAAATTCCTGTTCTTATAGCCACCCGCAGTTGGCCATGAAGTAAAAGACTAATTATTTGAGTGTTCTCACCCTCCCCCCCCCACACACACACACAAGGGGTTCATGCTGAAGAAGCTTTGGGATGAGCTAGTAGGAGACAAAATGGCGGAAGTATCGGAAAGAACTCCAATACTGAAAATGGCATTCAATTATTTTACTTTATGTATCACAGTTTTTCTTCAAAATCACATAAAAATGAATCAATATTGAAGTAGTATTATAATGATCATATTAATTAAAGCTAACCAACCATAATCAAACAGAAATTTAAATATGTGCTTCAAGATGTATACTTTACATGTATTGTACGCACCATATATACAATATACTGTGGCAACAAAAATATATAATAACCAAATATAAAGCACACGTGGTAAAATATACTAATAGACTAAAAGACATTGAATTGGATTGAAAATAAAAAATATTATTAAAAATATTATTGAAATAAAAAAAGTATAACAAAGACTGTTGGGACTGTCTGCGTGTCATTTCAATTGTTCAATTGAGTGTCAATACAACAATTTCACTGACTCGGAATTCACTAACCTATACATATGTGTTTCTATGCCAACCAAAGGCTGACAAGCTCAGCTTATCTTGGAGAGATGCCCTTGCCGTGAGGGGAAAGGCTCTGCAAAGCGCAGGGCAACATGGCGACCGGCTGTCTTTCCCTTCACACTCAATGGCATTCAGAACCACCGTGGTCTATTACTTTTTCTGAGAGTCCACATTAACTAATCACGTGCAGACTACCTTTGGTGTTGATCCTTAGCTGGTTTATATGTACTGTATGTTAAAACTTCTAACAGCTTCGTGACAAGACTATGTCATTGTTTAAAAGTAAAAATCAACAAGAAATAAAAATACTAATGCAAGGCCCAGGACTTTCATGGAGAAGCAGAGAAACAGAGAGGGAGAGAAACATTGTGAAGCTTGGCATAGCAGTGCTATGGACTTTTTGCAATAGAATAATATGTTCATGCCGGGGGCCAGCAATAGGTGCCCTGGAGACAGACCGCTCACAGTACAGGGGACTCTGAGAGACACTTGGGGCCTGTTCCACAAAGTAGGATTACTGAGATAGCTGGATAACTGCACTGAGTAAAACCCGGAACAGCTCTTTTTACTTCAGTCCATGTTCTAGATTTGGGAGGGTTCCGGGTTTTACTCAGTGCAGTTATCCAGCTAACTCAGTAATCCTGCTTTCAAGAACAGGCCCCTGGGTCAGTGCCAGGTGGTGGATTAATGTTTACCCTTTACTAAATATACCGGAGGGCCACATAGCAGAGCGACCAGTCCAACGCTGAGAGGGAAGATGTGTCGCCCACTGCTCACCCTGATGCTCATCACAGGAGCCCTGCTGATCTCCACGGAGGGTCAGCAGAATTATCACAGGCTCTCTGGCATATACAAGGACATTGTTGACAAGGCGATTCAACACTGCAATCAAAACTCCTCACAAAACTGCAAACAACCTGGCGCACAGCACATGAATTTTTTTCGCTTCCTACCGCGTACGGAGGTATGGACAGAATGTATTTGTGCATTTGTGGTGTTAATCTCTCAGTTAAAGTAAAACTGACTTGCTAATACCAACAGTCGGCTTGGTATGATAAGGCTTTCGTTTGGCCATTTTCAAAATGTAAACATTTCAAGTTTTCCTTTTTATGTCATGATATTTATCATGCTTTATTTATTTGAAAAGGTCAGTCAGGACCCGGCTGACCATAACTTAGGCCAACGGATCAGAGCTCACTTGTGTTTTGAAAAAAAAAGACAGATTAGCTAATTGTCAAACCAAGTAGAACTTTCATACACGGCTAACTTATTTCCATTTTCAGATTGTGCATTCATACAATAACCATCTTATCAACATCTAAAATATATTTTAATTGCACAATATTAATTGGAAAGTTACAGAACACTTGAGCAGAGATGTAAAAACTGTAGAAATAATTTCCTTGGCTCCTTAATCTCTTCTGAAATCAAGCCAGGCATGCTGCAACAGCTGAAAACTATATACTGAACTTGAAAATCCTGATTAATTATTATACAACTATTTCCATATGTAAATGTAACCCTTTACAAAACATATAGCTGCTTTGTCATAAAAATTCTAACATTGCTATTGACTTATATGGGTTCAGAGAAAAAGCAATAAAGTAAACAGTTTGCAGACCATTTTGAAATCAGTAACCTTGCTGACCCAGTAAGGTGAAACTATTTCTTGTTTACATATTTTTGTCAACTGCTGACACAATTTAGTGTTGTTTTATGCTTTTGTAAACCTTTTTTGATGTTTTATTTATGGCCTAGAAATTTAATCCATTTTACATCGAACTTCGCTTGAAAGCCACCAACTGCGGAATTACTGAAAATATCACACATCGAGATAACTGCCAATTTATGCAAGGAATGGTAAGTTATAATAGACTGGAGCAAGAAGGTACGTAGCAAGAATTTAAGTGTTGAAATGTTAACAATCAAAGAGTGATAGGTATCACTTTTGTGTATTTCTTTATATGAATGTAGACCAGACAGAGTTAAACAACATCGATACCAAGTGTTAATTTTTTAAGTGTTACAGGAATAACCCCACAGCAATGTTGCTTAAAATATTTACACTTTACAGGTAGCTGGTGTGGTATTGGCATTGCAGTACACCAGGCAGTGCCTAAGCATACCTCTAACCCTTTGGCGAGAATATGGAAACCAAATACAGAAGTATTTGCGTAGCTGTGATGCTGTGAAATGTTTGCATGTCAAGTGCAAAGTACAACAGGCTGAAGTAGTCACCCTTACTTAACTCACCTAGCCACCAAAATGAGTTGTTTGCCATTTCTCCCAAACAGTCCAGGAATTCTGGGAAAACATATCGCTGATTCTGTTCTACACAGATTTTAAATGCTGAGTATCTGGAACAGCAAATAAATAGTGAGGTCATTCACATAATAAAGTTTGATTCTGCACTTGAAAAGTGTTGTCAAATTTCTAAAACTGCATGTGTTTTATCTTACACATCTTGTACAAAAGGAGCAATATTTTGTGACCTGGTGATTTTTAAGAGGGGTGCATGGATTTCAGAAACAATGGCCTATAAGCACGTGCAGATTGTATAATGCTCCCCCAAGAGATTTGTACAATTTGAGACTCCAAGATCAAAATCCACATCCACATACAAAAGGCTGTGCCATTTGGTTATTAATAAAGTTTCATTTCCAAGTCTCCTGTTCCAGCTCATCGGTCACTAACAATATATTTGTCGATTTGATGAATGTATCAGATGATTAATCTTTGTGAATGTAACTAAAGTAACTAAAGATCTTCTACTGTGCTACCACTTCAACTAATTTTTTTTTTTCTTCTTTTTTTCGAAAGCCGTTTATTAACTGTGCTTTTTGCTATAAGCCTGGGACTGACCTCAAAACATCCTTCATTCACTGTACTACAGAAAGGACTGCAAAAGAGGTACATTAGCTCTACTGGAATATTACTCAGTCTCATCACTCTTGCAGACTACCTACACCAGAGAAATCTGGAACTGTATTCCTTACAGTTTTTTTCATTCTTCAGGTAGTGGATTGTTCTTTAACAGACCTATTTTTTATTATTATTTCAGCATGAGAAATATCGGAATGATGGGTGCAAGGACTTCTACCTTACTGGAGCTGGCCATTCGCTTGCACACACAACAGAGCTGGAAACAACAGATCCAGCCCCTGAATGTCTAGCGTGTCTCTGAATGCTCCAGTGAGCTTGTAGTAATAGACTCCCGCAGTTCCCATTGCAGTGCAATGATGGCTTTGTGGTGGTTTCATGCTGTCAGATTCACTGTGCTGTATTCCCTTCTCTGCTCTGCCTGAATGTACTCTAGACTTGCTTGTGCACAGTGACTAAATGCCACTCTTCTCTTGAGAGCTTCTAACAATGATTGATGGACCATGTATTTTCTGTATTGGAAAATTGGTTTGACTTTGCTGGAACTTCAAATACAGATGAGCATTCCTCCATTAATACTCGATTGTCCCACATCAAGTTGTGTCATAGGGCAGAGAAAAGCTATTCAAAAGACAATGGTTTCAACCTTGACCACCAACCAAGGAAAACGCTCTGTATTATACACAGTAGGCTACATCTACTCTATTATTCCTCGTTAGGTTCTGAGAGCACATTTGTTTTCACCACTACGGCTACTTTAAAAGCCTACTTTTACGAATAATCTAAAGCAAACTTCAATCACACCACAGTTCAGATTGAACAGGCGATTTAAAGGGATCTTGAAATCATAATGGCAGGCGTCCTTTCGGATACCAAAATAGCTTGAGCACACAATTTACTTAGAAATAAGAACACTGGCACAGCTGTGTATAGTGACGTGGACATAAATGCGCATACAATTGACCAGTAAATGAACGCTGGTCACCAACCAACCTGGTTGTTAATTCACATTATCCTGATAAAGCTACTCGTGTCTGTTTTTCCCGTCATTCTGGGTGATCAAAAACTGTCATCGTTTTTCGGTATCAATTGCTTGGCCGAATAGACACGCACTATGCAAGCACGAAAAAAACTACTAGGATTTCAAACAAGGTACACAGTACACACACACCAGAACCATAGGCGACTCTGTAACAGCTGGCGGTGTTTGGAGAAGGATGTGGAGGCGATAATGTGACGTAAACAGCGACCGTAGGACACAAAACACATTTTCAGTGCAGTACTGTAATCTACGACACCGATTGTGTATGGATTAGAAAATAGTGTCGTAAATCACAAGGAACTCTTAATCCAGTCTGCCGGGTGATGCTGCTGCCTCCGTTGCGCCCTGTACCAGGGCATGTGTAAAAGGTCCGTTTCGCGAGACTTCAATGCTTATTTACCTTTCTCTTCAACCTTTGGCCACAGTGTAAAATGTTAGCAATAGCATTGTCTAGTAGTGTACCCACAGGTATAGTTATGCGAGTGTACCACTACCCACAGAACTCTCTGTGAGTGTACCCAAATGGTACAGTAAAATAAAAACAGCGGACCAATGATTCGGTCGTATTATTAAACCCAGTCTAAAACACACAATATGAGTGGCTCTTTAATTAAAGCGGCATGCTGATTGGTTTATCGGTTAGAAGGGGGGCGGAGACAGTAAGAGTCTGTTCTTGCCGGGAAGATGGCTGACACCGGGACAGCAGCCGAGGATTGAGAGCGGGGGGAGGGTACAACCGATATAAATATCGGGGATTGCGAGGGCATACTTTTAACTTTTGAAGGGTGCAGATATTACTTAATACATTCGACTTTTAGTCCATGATTGCCCGGTAAGACTGAATAAAAACAAATGCATAGACTCAGCCCGGCCCCACTGCCTGCCTGAACTAGCGAGTTAGCGTACAGGCTAGCTTGCCTGCGAGTTGTGAGAAGCAATCTGCTATCTTATGTATTTTAAAACTAAGGTTTAATATATTGGAATATATGGATTTATCTAGCTATACAAACGGTACATGCGCAACATGTGTATGTTGCCCTGTTGTTGAACACAAATCGGAAGTATAATAGCCAGTATTTAGCCAGATTTGTGGCTGAAGGGAGTGTGACTGTCAAAAAGTGGTCGCTAGTTAGCTTCCCCTTCCCCGGCCCTACCTACCCTATCAAAATCTAGCTAGCTATTTAGCTACCTTTGGATGGCATGGTCGTCATTAAGTACACGTTGAAGGTATAATCTAGATTTGTCAGTATCGGAGATGGACTGAAAGAATCTCCGCCAGTATTGATTGTAATGTAGCTAAGAGACTTCCACCGCCGGACACAAGACTGCGCTCCAACAAAACATGTAAGTGAAGCACTTTGACCGACACTCATGTTCGTTAGACAAGCTAATGTGTGTTAACGTTACAGATCTACAGCTTTGCTTTGACGGGACGCTCTTTTGCAGTTTCACTGCCAGTGTTGCAGGTCACTTACTCAGCTAGGTTACCTGAGTTAGCTTCATAATTAGCCAACGTAAACTAGCCTACTATCGGTAAAATGATCTTGCCTGTGTGTCGTGGCCTCCTTCACCCTCTTGCATTGCTACCTATAGCTAGCTAGCTACCAAGTAAGTTACTTCACGTCACTTTGCTCTCAAAAGTATTCAACGATCCCAGCATTTTTAAATCACACAAAACCAACAGATATAAACACATGAAGGATAGTACATAGCAATGTTAGTTAATTACTTGCCACCAAAATGTCATTTACAGGTTAACTAGAGAAAGAAATAGTTTTCTAAATATGGCTTTGTGCAGGAGTGTAACGTTATCGTATCTTGTTCCAATAAGCAATGACTATCGTTGGTCATGTTGGTCCAAATGTTGGATCTGGAGCATTTATTACATGTGTTTGAAAGACAACCCTACACACTGAAGAAGGCTGTTCACATCCAAAACGTTCGCATTGTATTCAACACAACATACTGTATGTCAAATTCCCATTCTTATCGCCACCCACAGTTGGCCATGAAGTAAAAGGCTAATTGTCTGAGTGTTCACAGGAATGGAACGCGATGGTGTTAGAATCAATAGCATTGGGGAGTTTGGGATGTGATTAATTCAGTCCTACCAGTTCAGTTTGTGTTCTGTGAGATGGAGTGAAGTTGATTGGTCCGTCAGGGACACTTGCAGAAAGCAGCTGTGGGTGTTGTCAGTTGTTGAAATTGTCCCAGGAGACTGACAGTTTACATAGCGTACCCATTCAGCAGTGTAATTCCGACTGAGAAACATTTACTAAGTCGTTTCAGGAAAACCCCGTTACACATTAACGGATGGCTCGCCCTGGTATTACTGGTGATGCGGCCATTTACTTTTCCATATTTGAAGTCCTCAAGTAAGCCTGTGAATGTGTGACTGACACGCCATAGGAAACATAGCAAAAATATTTCTTACTTGAATGTGATTTAGGAATGTGCCGTTTCCCAATCTTCTGGACGTAAATAGAGAAACTTTTAGGCCATTTCCACAAGTCATATGAAAGAAAATAGTCGTGTAATCAGACTTCTGTGCAGCATTTATTCAAAGGGCAATGCTGCACTGATTTATTTCAACAAACAGCAGGAAAGTGAAAAGCAGTCGGCAAACCTGAAGTTCAGTGCCACACACTCATTCTAAATGGTCATGTATTATTTACGTAATGCTTAATAAATTAACTATTGCAGCGGTGAAAGCATATGATGGAGCCTATAACATCAATGCGTCCGCACAAGTGTATAACCATAATCTGATCATGTGGCCGATATTGCTGGTCTGATAGACACATCAAATGGAAAAGACGTGATGACGTCAACTCGTGACTTTTAGCCAGGTCCGCACGTTATGCATTATCAGGTTACGCAATTAAGTCGTTATCAGAATTATAATTTGAATTGAATTCATTCACGATTATGGTCTTATTATGCATTATGGTCCCGTTGCTCAGGCACGAGAGCGTCTCAGGGCGCACTAGCGGCCCCTGCTGGTCGATCGGGAGCGTGCAAGTCCTCCTGTTCGGCTGCACCATTGAATTGCTTTCCTCCAACACGTCTGCGCAAGCCTCTTATATACACCGGTTTTTGGGAACTGGTGTGATAAGAAACGGCAGCTGACACCGCGTATCAGAGCACTAGCTTGCCTGCGCTCCGCCGAAACATTAGCAGAGGTTGCGGCAATGAGCGCTGTTAAATGTGATTGGGCATTCCAAATCAGGGACAAAAAGCATTAACCCCCCCACCCCATTAATAGGCTACACCTAATTCTACCATCTTCTGTATACAGCATGGCACCAATAGTGTTCTTAGTAGTTGTATGCAGACTGGTCCCAGGAAATAATTTAAGGACGATACCATTCCATAATGGCTCACGTCAGCTGTGCTTTCAAAATCAGTGTACCCAGATCATTCCAGGAGAAGGCGCCGTACACTATTACAGAACCATCAGAAACCATCATCCTTAGAACTCAGTGTTTAGGCAGAACTACATGTTTGTATTGCTAACAGTTGGTCATTATTATCAACATGGCTGTAGAACTTGATAGACCTCATGTGAAAAGGGAGACTGTCAATTATCAAACACACGCCTCCATGAGGCGTGAACTAATATTATTTTAAATTCTCAGAGAACAATGAGGCTTATTATGTTTCAGGCTGCTAAAGCACCCATTTGGCAGTATCCTGAATGGGAATCCTACCTACAACGGGCCTCCTGGCTACAAGCAGTGTCCAGTCCACTACTGAACACATCTGTGCTGTTGTCTCTTGAAGCTCTGGTCCCCCAAAGATAACGCGTGTCCGTAAATTGTCGAACCAGATGATTTGGGATTATGCTTCAGGTTTAACCTGTTCACTACCTTGTAATGCTTCTTGTAGTCAGTATGGAGGCTCAGTCAAGTGGAACATGATTTGAATTGCAAGGTAAAGGTCAGAGCTTTCATTACACAAAATGAAGCCCAGAGAAGATCCTGCCTAGAGTCCCACCATTGACCAATCCAGTGCTTCCAAAACCATTCTGGTCAGGCCTGTCTTTGGTACATAGGACATTTTTAAAGCCCCCCCCCTCCTATACACACACACACACACACACACACACACACACACACACATCCTGTGCTGTGCCTTTTTCCTTCAACCCTCTGGCAGTGCTGTTAGCCAGGTCTGCTACCATTGCTAATGTAACTAAATTAGTTTATTTTCCCTTGCATTGTAATTTGCTCCGGTTAAGATCTTCTGAATGTTATGCACAATGCTTGCATGGTTATGTGGCTGATATTCTTCATTTTGGATCAATGGCATGGTGATATATTGTGGATAATGAAGATAGATAATTGCATCTGTCTATTGCACAGTGAGCTATGTGAATGGACACTGCGCCTCCTTTCTCTCTACAGGTGTAGCGCGCTGCACCTCAGTGTCAACTGGCTCCATGTACCATGCTGTGGCTGCCCACTGGACTCTGCCCCCTAACCCGCGGCATAGCCAGCTTTTTCCTTGCGCTTCTCCAGTCGCTGTCCCCTAAAACCCTCGACAGCATGTACGCCACCCGGTTCTACAGCAGCGGGGGCGGCAAGCCGGGCAGACGGCCCGGGATGGTGGGTGCGGGCCTACCGGTGCTGGAGAACCACCACCACGCCCTGCCCCCCCCTCCTCACCCGCACGCCCCGCCCCCCCAGAACTACCCGCCCCCGGTGTACCAGGGCCGGCTGGATGGCCACCGGGCGCACTTCCAGAGCCACCACCACTTCCACCCACACCCCCAGACCCACCCGGCCCCGCCCCACTACCACGCCCACCCCCATCCCCACGCCAACCTGCACCAGAGCAGGAAGAAGACCTGGAACTTCATCCACGAGAAGATGAGCTACGACACGTTCTTCACCATGAAAAGGCTGATCGAGCGCTCGCACAGCGTGGACGAGGTGCTCCGCTGGGTCACACAGAACCCCGGCAAGATCTCCTACAACCACTACCCCATCGCCCTGCAGAAGATCGGGCAGCTCCTACAGTTGCAGCAGGCGGCAGGGGCGGGACCCGCCAGGGGCGGGGGCTCAGAGGGGGCCCTGGCTTCCCCGACCGGGGAGAGCCACTACCGGCAGATCTCGGAGCAGCAGGACTTTCAGACCCTGTGCAACGCCATTGTCAACGACTGCGCCAAGTTCGACAACTTCAGCATCGTCAACTGCCTGTACGCTGTGGCCGCACTCGGTAAGTGGTTGGGGGGGGTGCAATATTGGATTCAATTTCTGTCCAATTCAATTCAATACGTTATCACCATTTCAACAGAAGTTTATTGGAATTTAGTGCGGTGCAGCTCAAAGGTACAATACAACAGTCACACATGTAATACACATGTAGACAGGTATCAAACGAGCCTCAAACCATCACTCTGCTGCCAGACATGCAGTAGATATGAATGGATCACTTTAAGGGTTGTTTCTTCTGACTCATTTTCCTATTGAACTCTATGAAAAAATAAGTTGGGAGAAACAACCCTTCAATTGATCCATTCATATCTACTGCATGTCTGGCAGCAGAGTGATGGTTTGCGGCTCGTTTGATACCTCAGACCCTTGATGATTTACAGCCATTTAGCCAACCATGGGTTCCATACTATTCCTGTGTAATTTACAGCTTAATCTGGTCTTACCCCCCAATTACCATAGAGATCCATTCAAATACAGAGAGGTTATAGTATCACTTGTAAGAGTACCAGAAAATAAGATATCAAGAGTCTCTTGATATCCTTTTATACCCAGTCATGATAGCATCACCTGTTTACCTTGCTTGCTCCTCCCCCTCAGGCCTGCCCTGCGACACCCAGGTGGTGCAGGTCCTGGAGGAGGAGTCTCGCGGCCGCCTGTCACAGTTCAACCAGAAGGACATCTCCATGGTGTTCAGCAGCACCATGAAGCTCCACCCCTCCAGCCAGCACCCGCTCATCGAGTCCTGCCTGTCGGGCCTGGAGAAGAACATCGAGCGTGAGCGGCACCCGCAGACGCTCTTCCTCCTGCTCTCCTACTATCGGCTCAAGTGGCGCTCGCTCCAGGCCGAGGGCCCCTCCCCCGAGCAGCTACTGACCAATCGCAAGATCCTGCGGCTGGTCAAGCACACGCTGAGCAGCGTGAGCAGCGTGCGCGACCACGAGATGGCGCTGCTGGACGAGATGCTGTCGGCCTGCGCGTGCGAGGCCAGCAACAAGTCCCTGGAGCTCATCTTCAGCTCCCACCTCTTCTACCAGAACCGGCAGGAGAAGTTCATCGGCAGCCTCTCCAGTAAACCTGCGTGCTGCTTTAAAAGCGCTGGGCGTATATCACACCCCGGTGAACAGTGGCTCGGTTCGGAATGGCTCCCTATGCGCTTTATTGCGCTCTATTTATGGGGTTGGCGATTCTGATCGTTTCTGAATTCTCAATTGAGAACACTGAGAATTAGCACATACTACAAAATGGCCAATTTCCTAAATAGTGTACTATAGTGTGTAGGGAGCCATTCTGAACGCAGCCAGTGTATTTTTTCTGTGTGTTCTTAAAGGACTCCGGGGTACAGTGTTTAGTGCAGTAGTGTGAGGGGTAGGCGGCTTGCTCACAATAGAGGCCTGACCTTTTTTTCTTTTGGCTCCGCCCACAGATGAGCTCCCTAAGAAGGTGGACAGCATCACGCCGTACACGATGGCCCTCATCGCCAAGTACATCGCCCGCCACCGGCTCCGCGAGACGCGCCTACTTGACACCATTGCTGACTTTCTTGTCAAGAAGGGCGAGTACCTGGACAGCAAGGTACGGGTGTCGGGCGGTAACTCTGTCTGCGGTCAGTCGCTATGCAGGGCTTTGGCCCCGTTCTTACACAGGCAAAGTATTGGTGTGATAAAACTCACAATTTACACCCATATCATTCACTTATATATGAATGTCACTCCAGTTCGTTGTTTGGAGGAAGTAACTAGGAAGATTATTAATTCACTTTGTTTTTATTGCCAATCGACTGTGTGGACTGAAAACGAGGGCAAAAAAAGGGCAACGGTTGGACTGAAACAAGGGCAATTGGTACTAAATGTGTCACTGCACGAGAAGTGCTATCGATAAATCTCACGGCTATGGCGCAGCGGGATCCATTGATTAACAGGGATTACAGTGCCTGTATAGCAGTCAATATTTTGAAATTGACATTGAGCAGCTTGGTTCTGGGGGAATTTGCTGTCAGACAGATCAGAAGTTTGTAATTTGAGGTGCGAGGTATACTGAAATTTTTTTTTTTCTTGGACTGCCATTTTGAAGCCACCACCCCCAGAAATTCTCAGTTTTATGCATATGTTAAGTTGAGAACATTGTGAAACATATGTTAAGGACGATCCCCCCCCCCCCCCCCCCAGGTGATCCAGAAGTTGGTGTTTCCCTTTAGCCGGATGAACTACCTGCCGTCCAATGAGAAGCAGTTCTTCGCCAAGCTGGAGGCGGTGCTGGAGCTGAAGGCCCTGAGCTCTCCGCTCGCCACCGTAAACATCCTCATGTCCCTGTTTCAGCTGGGCCACTTCCCCGGCCTAGTGCTTCACAGAGTCTTCTCTGCCTCCTTCATCAGCAACGTCACCAGTGAGCAAGCGCACACACACACACACACACACACACACACACACACACACACACACACACACGTGCACACACACACACACACGCACGTGCACGCGCACACACACACGCACGCGCACACACACACACACACCCAAATGAGTGAAATAAATTTGTGCCAAGATGATCTATTCACAAATTATGACTAGATGTTTTATTAGCATAATACCACTGAACAAAGCCGCGTTTGTTTTTAGAAAGGTTTTTAAGGTTAAACGGTAGTTGGAGTACATTGAAGTAAGACAATAATCTTTCATAGTGTTTTTACATTTTCAGCAAAAGCTTTAGCAGCCCATATTTTTTGTCCTAATATGGTTTGATTAGTCAACATAAAAGGACGGGTTATAAGATGTACAGCGCTATCTGAACTTGCTTCTGCTTACTTTCATATGGCCAGGGCAGGTGTGACCATAACCTTTGTGAAAGTTACAGGTTTTGTGGTGTAGCTAGAACAGCCGCCACACACATTCATTGGCTCTATGCAGAAGTGCAGCCTCGGGCAGTATAGAGTTCCCACCCGAATGAGTCGCAGTGTAAAATGGCATCCGTGGGTGGGGTGTATTGATGAAGTCCCCGCTCTGCCTCACAGACAGCCCGTACGCCCTGATCGTGCGCCGCTACCTGTCACTCCTGGACGCCGCCGTGGAGCTCGAGTACCAGGACTACACGGGTCCCCGTCTACAGGAGGCGCACAAAGTGCTCATGTTCGAACACGCGCTGACCGCCGACGAGGTCAACCGCAAGTACAGGTCAGACCACGAGGATGGACCCTGTGTTTTACTCATTACGGCGGGGGCGGGGGCGGGTCACTGGGAATTCGAGGCCTGTTAAAACATAGTGTACATTAAGGGCCTACATTACATTACAGGCATTTAGCAGAGGCTCTTATCCAGAGAAACTTTCCAGTTTTACATGCTATCCATTTATACAGCGGGAGAGATACTGAAGCAATGCAGGTGAAGTACTTTGCTCAAGGCTGCATCCTAACTGGGAATGGAGCCTGCAGCCTTTTGGTTACAAGCACACTGGTTTGGTTACACTGCTGCCTACGCTTAACTTGTGTGTGTGTGTGTGTGTGTGTGTGTGCGCTGCAGCTACAAGGGTCTCGTGGCAGAGGCCCTGCGACAGCTGGTGGGAGAGCATGGCTATAAGCAGGATGAGGTTCTGGCCCCAGGGTATTACACAGGTCAGCCTGCTTATTTTACGACACCATTTACAATTCAAGTACAGTCGTGTCTTGTTTTACTTTTATTAATTATTGATAATAATCCTTTCAGATTTCCTGCTGTGGATTGACAGCTCAGGGAGCGTGCTGCCAATCAGGGCGGGGGGCGGGGCTACCCTGGGGGTCGGCTCTCTGTCCTGTGTCCCCGGCATGGGCGCCAGCGTGGTGCCCAAATCCCCAGACGGTCAGGCGGGCGTGTCCGCCCTCACCTCCGACTTCCAGAAGTTCTCCCCGTTCGTCCAGCTGGAGGAGGGAGGCGACACGTCGCGGGCCGGGGAGGAGCTGGGGGCCCCAGAATCGCCCTTCCTGCCCCACCACCACATCCGGGCCCAGGTCCCGGCCACGGCCTCCGCCGCGCCCCAGAGGGGGGACCCCAACGGGGGAGGGCCGCTCGACTACAGCCCCTACTACCCCCCGTCTGATTACTACGGCAGCCTGGCCAAGGAGCAGTCCCTGGAGAGCCAGGACAGCTCGACCCTAAGCAGCCCTTCTGACTGCCTGGCACAGGGAGGGGCCCAGAGCGGCGGAGGGGGGGCCGGGCCTGACTCCCTCTTCCAGTTCTCCATCGGAAAGATCCTGGAGGACGAGGGCGGAGCTCCGGGCCAGGCTCAGGGGCCCGACTGCGACCTGCCCGCCTTCTACGAGGGGGTCCCGTACTCGGAGGGGGGAGAGGGGGGCGTGGTGGGGCCCACGTCCCCTCTGCAGCTGCACCCGACGGGGTGTCCCGATTCAGAGAGGAGTCCCGCAGAGCACCACCAGGTCAAGAGGTGAGGGGGCTGGGGGGCCACATTGTGCTCGGTGTTCAGGATAGATTTAAATAAGCAAAAGCAATATGGACGCTAGCTCACGTGTAAAGACTGACTTTGTGCCCCTGTAAATGTTCATCAATACAGCCCACAAAATCTTTGTGCTCAAATAACTGAATGACACTTTTTGTGACAAATACTGTTTAAAACAAATACTTTACCCACCGTAGTATCCCTCTCTCTTAGTTTCTTGACAGACTATCTATTGTACCCAAAACAATGGGAAACTGGGCCTGCACAGCATGCTGGGATGCTTAATTGGCTGATTGCTTAATTGACAATATACTGTGTAGCCCTCATTTACTTGTGTATTTGTGCAGTTGCCTTTTTGTGTATGTATGTGTGTGTGTGTACGTATATATGTGTGTGTGTGTGTATGTATATATGTATGTATGTGTGTGTGTATATATATATATATATATGTGTGTGCCCTGCAGACTGATATTTGTGCTCCTCTGCAGAGTGATAATGTCAGTCAATGATAAGTGGCACTACTGCCACAACTCTGACGTGCTGGTGGGGTCCCGGGCCATGAGAGACCGACACCTGCAGCTCCTGGGATACGTCATCCTCCAGGTGGGTCCCATGCTTGATGCTCAGAATTAGGGGCGCACCATATGGAACCTCTGGGGTCGGTAAACGATAACCCATATGTGTCTGTTTCACATTATAACACAAATGCAAACTGTGATAAAGTTTCTACTTTCATGGATACACCAACATATTACTTCCTTTATTATTAAGCAGAGAGCAGAGTCTAGAGAGCTTTGCTTGTGAGTTTGTCTAATAAAGGTTTGCCCTGTCCCCCCCCCCCCCCCCCCAGCTGCCGTACCTGGAGTTGGAGAAGCTGAACGGGATTGAGGAGGTGAAACAGTACCTGCATAAGAAGCTTCTGGAAGTGCCGTTATGACACCGGCAGGCAGGGGGCGTGTGCGCCGGGGGGTCAGCAGCCCCGCCTTCATCTGGCACACCTTCAGTAATAACCAATCACAGCTCACTGCAGAGGCTGTTAACCTGCAGCCATTGGGCAGAGGAAGGGGGAGGGGCGGGAACTGTGGGATAATCGTCTCATCATGGCTCTTTTTGGGTGTGGGGTGTGGGGAGGGGGGAGGGGAGCGAGAGGTCGATTTTAGGGGTCCCCTCTCATTTTCCGTTGTCGTTCTCGCGTCCCTTTTTTATAGTCTGCTTAACCGCGGATGTAAAGCATGTTGGGGACAGTTTTGGGATGGACCTGATATTCTTTCGCTCTTTTGGGGGGGGTGGGGGGATGGGTGAGGGTGGAGCACCACAAGCTGGCTGTAGACCAGGATGTAGGGGGGGGGGGGGGGGCGGGTAGCCTGGCAGGGGCGCTTAAGTAAGCAGACGTAACTTTATGGGTCATACGGAATAATGGGTTCTAAAAACGTATAAGATGTTTTTGTAATACTGGTGTAAATGCACGGGTGGGTTAATTGTGAAGATGTATTGGAGGTGGGGGAAAACAGAGTTTGATATATATTTTTTTCCAGTGTGCTGTCACAGCTCACATCTTCTTGATTGATGCTAAGCAACGCACCCAGTGCATTGTGGGAAGACTCTGCGGGTTGGGCCACTGGCCTGGATAGTGAAGTGTTGGGCGCTCTGACTATACGAAGGATGAATCCCATTCTCTGGACTCTTGGACTTAAGTCCATGAGTGCTTTAGAGGGCCGACCCATTGTAAAAACAGCGTTTTTGGCAAGTGCTCTTATGGGGGCCTCTACGCGCCCTTTTTGCAAGTCCGCATCAATGCAGATTTACCTGCCCCCAGAAATACGCCATTAACGTCTACAAATCCACAGTCCACGAGGGCTCAGTATGGGATTCAGCCAATGACTTTTTGAAGTCTCCCAGATCCTGATTGAGGCACCATTCGTTGATGTAACAGAATGCCCGGGTAGCACCTTGTCAATGTTTTCTTTCCGATGAGAACAGCTGCAAAAAATCTACCCTTGAGGCTCATGCTGATACTGGGGGTTTGCCCTGGCAATATGCCCAGTGTTTGCTCATGAACTGAGTGTGAGTTTGGTCTGAAACCCAGCAAGCTCCTGATCCAGGTGGAGCAAACTTTGTTACCCAGAAACCCAACTTGTTCTGAAAGGTAAATTGTGGCCTTCAGGCCATAGAATCTCATGTGTTTGGTGTAGTTTTAATACTTTCGGTAAAGGACAAATTGATTGTCCTCATGCCGTTGTCACAGTTACCAATCTGGAATCTGGATTAGGCATCTATATGCTTTTTACGTTAGACATTGTCGTCCAACACTGGTGTCGGAAAGCCAAACTTGATTCAAGTTGTAGAGGTGTGTTTGATTAGAACGTACCTCAGCTTCTAGCCAGCTGAAGATGCTTTTGACATTTAACCAGTGTCAAAAGCATCACTACACTTCTGAAGCGAGAGGATAATCCTAAGGAATGGTTTTTTATTTTTTTCAGATTGAACATGGACTACTTGAACGAGAGGTCAGGGCAGCAATGTCGTTTGTTGGATTTGTAGTTCTTAGACCTCAGCAGAATCCCCGCCCAGTTCTTACCACACTTCCTGTGTGCGTTTGCTTTGCACTACAGATGGAATCCCCATCTCTCGTCTGAGGCAGAAATAATTTATTGCTACTTTTAGTCTTCTGGAATGTGTGACGATGGCGTGTGTGTGTGTGCAGGGGGAAAGGGGTGGAGGTGGGCCTAGAAGTTTTTGTTTATATATACATATTAAAAAAAAAGTATATAAAAGATATTATTAAAAAATTTTAAAAAAGCAAAAGTGTCCTGTGATTTTAATCAGTGATTTCCGGTGAGGAGGTTGGTCATCCCCCAGAGTATGGAGTGGTCTGTCGAAACGGCGTGAAATAAATTACATGTTTACTTGAGTACCGTCTCCACATTGCTTGGGAAAACCAAGAAGTAAAAATTAAGAATTCAAGTAATTTTTTTTTCTTAAAGGTATGCATTGACTCAACATGAAAAGGCAAGAAAGAATGGCTAAATAAAAGTTAATATCTTTCATGAAGGAAGAGATGGACGCCCCCCTTAAGGTGATGCAACTCAAATTGGTCCAATCATGACACAGGTCCAGGTTGTGGGAACCAATGAGTGTTCAGAAGGCAGGTGAAGTTGGTGAGAATGTGTTACGACACTAGCTGAGGCGGAAAGTTCTGGGCTGCGTTCAAATCCAATTTAACACGCTCTCTTCCCTTGCTGTCTTCCCTCGAGGGAGCTATCTTGTGACGCAATTTGCTACATGCAGCAAGCAAACTTAAAAGGTGCTCTGCAAGGGAGGGTTGACGAGAAACAAGCAAAAACCGAACCGAACCGCCCTCGCAACATTTCGGAATTGTGCAACACCATAAAGTTGAAATGTGACGTCTACATAGTTCTGTGGTGACCGCCCACTTTTTCCATGTGGAACATTGCATTGTGGGATTTCCTTCTTGCTGGAAGCTTGCATTTTATACCCTTGGTGGAAGGGAGGATAAACGAGGGGAGTGAGGGAATATAATTACTCCCTCCCCTTTCTTAAATTGGATCCGAATCACACTTGGTGTGGCTACCATATTTCATCCTGGCATTTTGGGGATTCCCCCTTGAAGCAAGGGAAGGGAACGACAGGAAGAAAGGATAAATTGCGGATCCGAATGCAGCCTTCTTCCTGTCGTTCCCTTCCCTATCGGATCCAATTTAAGAAAGGGGAGGGAGTAATTATATTCCCTCGCTCCCTCGTTTATCCTCCCTTCCACCAAGGGTATAAAATGCAAGCTTCCAGCAAGAAGGAAATCCCACAATGCAATTCTCCACATGAAAAAAAGTGGGGAGTCACCACAGAACAATGTGGGGGTCACATTTCAACTCTATGGTGTTGCACTTCCTAAATGTTGTGACGGCGGTTCGGTTACATTTTCGTTTGTTTCTTGTCAAACCTCCCTTGCAGAGCACCTTATAAGTCTGCTTGCTGCATGTAGCAAATTGCGTCACAAGATAGCTCCCTCGAGGGAAGACAGCAAGGGAAGGGGCGTGTTAAATTGGTGAAGCTTCGTTTTTTAAAAATGAGGCGCAGCTTCGCTGACGTTTTCCTACATGGCAGCGCAAGGGTGGGACGCAGGGTTGCCAGACTTTCCAGCCAAATGGTGACTCAAAACTAGCCCAAAATATTTTTTTAACCAAAACCAACGTATTTTAAATAGAAATCATATTTTTACAAGTGCGTGCTTTGCGACTTTTAATTTTTACCCATGACTACATGTTGAAAGTATACAAATTTAGCTGTAAAACCGCGGACATGGCAACACTGGTGGGACGTCTTATGACCTGCTTACGACACGCTTACGACACTTCCACAGTACGGTTGGAAAATAGTATTGCGGATATTTTTCGCAGACTGCTAAACAGCGCACTGAACCTAGACTTTCCACCTCAAGAGAGACGGACAAACAGAAAAACATGGGCCTAGCTGTCCAGAGAGAAGGATCTTCAGGTTTGGAGACTCAACAAAACGTACAAGGTGCCATGTCCGGCTTACAAAATGAGAGGTTGGGCAGCTTGGTTTATTTTATACGGTTGGTGGGGAAGGCAGCTGGGACAGCGGGGTACCGCAGTGACGGGAGAGGTTTGCTGAAATAAAAAATGGACAGAGCTACCAAGGGCTGTCAAAGACACACACACACACACACACACACACTCCGAATCACTTTGCTGTACAGCGCAAACCAACAAACGGGAATGAGTTGGCAGCACACTGTAGTGCCGCTTATTATGGGATGTCATGGACCCTTCCTCGACCATCACTAAAGAGCACCAGAGCCTGGAACAGCAGCGGAGAAGAGAAGGTGGAGAAGAGGGGGGG